>PVKH010038885.1:0-11262 GCA_004027955.1 Chaetophractus vellerosus | reverse complement strand
TATTTGTGCATAAAAGCTGATCATTTGCTTAATCATTTGTTTTTATGATTGTCTGAATTTCTCAAGGGTGAAGATAGTGCCTTAATTTTTCTTGTAAGACCTGAGTTCTATACATTTAGTATATATTCATATAAGGACTGAATCCAGTAAGTTCATTGTTATTTAAGAAATTTAAACTAAAGGAAACTGCTCACATTTCAAACAGTGAGTAAAGAACAGAATTAGATTGTGGAGAAAGCAAATATCCATTGTGACCTTTCAAAGGTCTTACTTCCATTAGAGAATCAGAAAGCCAAAATCGAACCAAGACACCATCTAGTTCGGGCACATTTTAAGAATGAGACTGACATTCAGAGAAAATACATGACTTTCCCAAGTTCTCATAGCTAATAATTACTACAATAAGGGTTTGTATGCCTGAGTTCCGATTCTTCATCTAGTGAAGTTATTCTTCTGGTTTAATCCCCGACTCCTTTAAGAAAAATCTTAATTCTAGAAAATTGGACTTTAAGCTTAAAAATGAAATACCTTCTTAAGGCTCTGAAGCTGTATTTAATCTATTATCTAGCACATATAAATTTACGGGGCAAGTTTGTAAATAATGGATCGTTATAAGGTAATATGCTAATATATTTAAAATTTTTTAAGTGCTTGAACTTTTCCCCAGCAGTTCCAATTCTAGTTATTCATACTAAGAAAATATCATGGCATGCTTGTCAAGGTTATGAGCCAATAAACAGAAGGGCATTATTATGAATACTTTTGGCAAAAAGGGGAGATTCTCTGATATAATTTCTGGCATCTTTAGATATTAAGGGATATACTTTAGGGCTGAGTAAGAGGTTTTTGAGTTGCTCAAAACACATCTTATTTTTAAGTCATCAATTTTACCTAAATTGAGACCAGACCTATGTGATGCCACCCTTAAAATGGATGGCATCGTCTCTTTTAATCTGTTTTTAAATAAGATGTGTGAGTATAATCCACAGCTCAGTGTTCTTCTGTGAGTGTGTGTGTGTATTTTATGCCATATTATCCAGTATTTCCAGATTTAGAAAAAAGGGCATGTACATTCAGCATTTGCAGATTTCGATTTAGCATGTATAGTTCCAATAATTTTTTTGAGTTGCCTCTAGATTCACAGCATGTGGTGCATTGGGATTTCCGAGAAGACATTGATATAATAGTGAATGCTGAGAAACAAAGGAGCAGCCAGAGCCGATCACTAACGGTGAGAGAGAACCTAAGCCAAGGGCAGGCCCAGGCTGGAGTCCAGACACAACCTGACTTCGTGGTACCCAGAGTTAATGTCCCATGTGTAGAAACTCTCCTGAAATAACAGCAACAAAAAAGTGCTTCAAAAAATAAGTGACTATCCAGTTAAGATATACTGGAACACAATTTTTGCATGAACTAAATTAGTGAACATTGAAAAAGTAGCTAATTTGTGGTTTGAGCACAGTATCCAAAAAGGAAGCATTTGAGGCTTACAGAAATAGGAAATAAAAAGAAAGTAGTGATGCTGTAAAAACGTTTCAGTATTGAGAGAAATAGAACAAAGTGTGGCCTCTTCTCAAACCAAATTCCCTGTTCCCACTATCCAACCCTCCCACATTCTAGATGGCCTCTTTTCAGAACTTTTTCCTATTCCGGTTTATCTAATCCTGCCACATTCTCGAGTCACTTCCCCAAAAACCCACATCAGTCAAGGTGATAAACTTGGACACTGAGAACTTACCCTTAGACTTTTCCCCTTAGGATTGGATTAGTTTTCGTGCCTAAGATTGTAAGCCCACAACTCCTAGCCAATGGGAGATGGGTAAGGTTGGGGAGGGAGGGAAATGGGACATTATGTCAGGGGAACTATATAATCTTTGTTCTTGCACCGATCCCACGCACTTGCCCACTTCCATTAGCCTGGGTGTGTGCCCTTTCTCATGAGAAAGAAATAAATTACTGTTTCCTCTAGTCCAACTCTCTGTCTTCAGAACTTTTATTTTAAGTAAGTGGTCGCTGTCCCAATCAAGTATTAATACAGCAGAGACTACCAAAATTCTGTCTCAATTTACGGTAAGATTTTAAAAGCTTTCTGAAGATACACACACCAAAAATGTTCTTTTATTTTCGTTACAGAGTTCATTACTTCTCCCACTGCAGGTTCTCAAAAATTAGGAACTAATGGCTCTGAAATGAATAGCAAATCTCTTTACATAAAATTTTTAAAAAGGCAAGCTGCAACATATGGAGCTTTGTTAAATAATTTCTTCATTTAATTTACCCTTTCCTCCACATTATTTACAAACATCCAGCGTTTTAACCTTTTTCTATTAATATGAATATTCTCTCACCCCTTTATTTTCCTGTTGCTCTTTTTTTAAAAATTTGTGTGTATCTTGGAAGTATCTGTGTATTAGTCAGGTTCTCCAGGGAAACAGAATCAACAGGAGATATCTGTAAATAGTATGATATTTTATGAGTCTCTAAGGTGATCCTGGGGATGCACAAGTCCAGGTTCTTCAGGCAGGCTACAAACCAGGGGCTCTGATGAAAGTCCAGTGAAGATCCTTGATGAGTTTCCAGGACACATTGGCTGTCCAAAGACGAGCTGGGAAATTCTCTCTGAATCCTGAAATCGCTTCCCCTTTTAAGCCATTCAACTGATTGGATAAAGCATCACTCATTGCTGACAACAATCTCCATGGTTGATGTAGATGTAATCAGCCATCTATGCAGTAAACTCACCAATGACTAAAACCTATAAATGTTCTTGTATTACAATTAACCCAGTGCTTGCTTGACCAAACAGCTGGGCACAATTACCTGGCCGAGCTGACACATTAGCCTAACCATCAAAATATGACTTTGGGAAACTTTTGTTATTATGTTTTTCCAAGTTTTCTAATAAAGAGACAATAATTTTCTTTTGTTTTCCCTTGCTTAATATAATCAAATACTATTTTCCTGACTCATTTTGATCTCCTTTGAGAATGGAATCCAATCAATTGGATTGTTTAGAGCAGGATTATGATGGAAAATGCATCTTCCTTTCCCTTCCATATCCAATATGATCATAGATTTTGATTTTAAGTTGGGATTGGCTTTCAGAAATTTCATAAGACTGCCTCTTACAGACAGACTCGTTATATTATGCTGAAAGAGTCTGGCTCTTGAGAAAAATATTTAACATATTATACTATAATTTCATTTTCCAAGAGTTCCTATTCCCATGAAGTTCACAGTAACAAAATATGAAAAAAAGTATAAAATTGCCTTATAATGACCATAGATGTAGAAGTACTCACATTTATGAGTTCTGGTATGTCTATATTTATAATATGTTTTACATAATGAATACAAAATCACTCCAAAATCAAATTGTTTCACTTGTTTTTTACTGCAATAACTTGAATTATGATAAACAGTGTATCCTGTAGGCAAATTGTTTCTTAAATAGGATATTATAGAAACCACGCATTGAAAAGCATTTGGTCTGGGTTTGGATATAAGGTTTTGTAATATGTGTTGCTTTGACATGTTTGGCATGTTTGTGTATAACACAAAATTCTGCCATGTGTGGATGCAAGAAAGAACATAAAATAAGTTAGACAAGTAAAAGATGTATTAAGATGATCAATTTAAAGGCAAAAATTTCAATAATTATATGAAATACAACAGTAAATATTACAACTAAAAAAATAAAGATTTTCAAACTGAATAACAAAATAGAACCCAAGGATATGTCCCTCAAAAGAGACTCATTTTAAGAACGTAAGGACACAGAAAATTTGAAGGTAAAGTATACCCCTTCTTGTCACTATATAAATATCAGATAAAGTAGACTTTATTCATAAGAAGCATTATTGGAGATAAAGTGGGACATTTCATATTGATAATGAGGGACATCCACCAGAATCATATAATACTTTTGAATTTGTTTGCACCTTAATTCATAACTTAGAAAAAAATAAAGGAAATATTGACAAAACTGAGATCCCCAGTCGTAGTGGGAGACTTGAAAATGCCTCTCTCAGTAACTCAATGCCAAGCAGTCAGTAAATTTATGATAACTTTAAAGCCACTGTTAAACTGGACCATATTGACATAGAAAGTTGCACCTAACAACTACAGAAAATATATTCTTTTCAAATGACATGGAACATACCCCCAAATTGACTGTATGCTGGTTGATAGAGCAAACCTCAACAAATTTCAAAGGACTGAAATTATGCCAAGTATGTTCTTGGACTATTATGAAATTAAGCCGGAAACCCATAACAAATAGATAACTAGAATATCCTTCCAGAGAATGGAGGGAACTTGGGAGTGGTGCAGGGCAAGAGGCCAGAAAGTTAGGTGGGGTCCAGGTCATGGGGAGGCTCAAGCCTTAATTAGGAGTTTGTATCTTAGCAGCATTAGGAAACCATTAAAGGATGTTTATCTGGGGATTGATATACTCAAGCTTGCATTTTGGGAAGGTCATAGAGAGGGGGGATGAATATTGGGTGAAGAATAATTTGGAGCAAAGAAAAGTCTAGAGGCAGCCGGGAGGCCAGTTAAGGGGCTCTTACACTATTATAGATGAGGCTGGTTGCCTGAACTAGAATAGTGACTGTGGGGGTGGAAATAAGTAGAAAGATTAGAGAAATATGTAGGTTGCAAGATAGACATGCTTGGCATTTGTTGACAAAGAGTGATTTCCAGAATTTTGTCTTGGTTAAATGCTGGGGGTAGGGGGAGGTGGTACCATTCATTTAAATAGAGAAAAGGAAGGTTTGAGGGCAGGAAACTGGAGATGATAACTGAAACACCTCCAATGAGGACCTATAGTCACTGAAATTCCAAAAATGGTTCTGGACCTAAAATAAATATTTGAAAATATGATTATAACAGGTAATAAAACCATGTGAGTAGATGGCATGGTACAAAGAATTGAGAAGGAAGCTTGCATCAGAACTTAAGGAATTATAACATTTATTTTAATAGACTATTTTTTAGAGAAGTTTTAGGTTTACAGAAAATCTGTACAGAAAGTACAGAGAGTTCCTATTTATCTCCTCTCCTCCATGTGTGCCCCCTCACATTTTCTTCTATTTTTAATATAGTGCATTAGTAAGGTATGTTTGTTACCATTGAGGAGCCACTGTTGATACACTATTATTGACTAAAGTCCATAGTTTACTTTAGGGATCAATCCTTTAAGTCTGAAAAATGCATAATATCATGTGTTGACCATTACAGTATCACACAGAATAAGTTGTACTGCCCTAAAAATGCTCTGTACTCCACCTATTCATCCCTCCCTCCTTCCCTACAACCCCTAGCAACCACTGATCTTTTTTTAAAAAGATTTATTTATTTACTTTATTATTTTCCTTTCTATTTATCCACTCTCTCCCCCAGATGGTTCTCTAATCTGGAGGCACTGGGAACCAAACCAGGACCTCCCATATGAGAGACAAGTGCCCAATCACCTGAGCCACATCTGCTCCCCATGGGCTGTGGTGTCTGCTGGCTTGTGGCATCTGCTTGTCACGGTGGGGGTGGTGTCTGCTCATCTTCTTTTAGGAGGTACCAGGATCTGAACCCAGATCCTCCCATGTGGTAGGCAGGGGCCCAACTGGTTAAGCCACATCAGCTTCCCTGATCTTTTTAGTATCCATAGATTTGCTTTTTCAAGAATATCATATAGTTTGAAGCATATTGTACTTTGCTTTTTCAGACCATCTTCTTTCACTTAGCTATTTGAATTTAAGTTTCCTCTATGTCTTTTCATAGCTTGATAGTTCATTTCATTCATTTTTTATTGTGGCTAAATATATAATATAAAAATCACTTTATCCATTTTTAAGTGTACAGTTCTGTGGCATTAGGTACTCTGACAATGTGGTGCAACCTTCACCACTATCTTTTTCCTGTGAAATTTCATAACCCCAAAGAGAAACTTGTATGCATTCTCCCTCCCTCTGTCCCTAGTAACCACTATTCTGCTTTTGTCTCTACGAATTTGCTAATTCTAAGTAATTCACATAACAGAAATCACACAATATTGATCTTATGCTTAGCTTATTTCACTCAACATGATGTCTTCAAGGTTCATCCATGTTGCTACTTGTAACAATACTTCATTTCTTTTTACAACAGAATAATATTCCATTCTATGTATAGACCAGTTTGTTTATCTGCTCATCTGCTGGTGATTACTTGGGTTACTACCACATTTTGGATATTGTGAATAATGCTGCTATGAACATTCGTGTATAAAATATCTGTTCAAGTCCCAATCTTCAATTCTTTTGTGCATATACTTAGAAATGGAATTGCTGGATTAAATGGTAATTCTATGTTTAACTTTCTAAGGAACAGCAAAACTGTTTTCCATCATGGCTACACCATTTTACAGTCTCACCAACAATTCACAAGTGTTTCTATTTCTCTCCATCTTCACCAACACCTGTTATTTTCCATTTTTCAAACAACAGCAATCCTTGTATGTGTGAAGTGATATTTCATAGTTTTGATTTTCATTTCTCTAATGGTTAATGATGTTGAGCATCTCTTCATAACTTATTGGCCATTTGTATATCTTCTTTGGAAAAAAGTTATTCAAGTCATTTGCTCATTTTTTAAATTGGGTTGTTTGATTTTTGCTGTTGAGTTGTAGGGGTTCTTTACCTATTCTGGATATTAAGCCCTTATCAGATATATGGTTTTCAGATATTATCTCCTGTTGGTTATCTTTCCACTTGATAAGATTCATTGATGCCAAAGATTTTTTAATTTCAATGAAGTCCCCTTTAACTTTTTTTCTTTCATTGCTTTTGCTTTTTGTCTGAAATCTAAGAATCCATTCCCTAATAGTAAGTTCTGCAGATACTTCAATATATCTTCTTGTACACTTTTATTATATTAGCTCTTATTTATAGGGTCATTGATCCATTTGAATTAATTTTTGTATATGTTGAGAGGTGAGGATCCATATTCATTCTTTCACATGTGAATTTCCAGTTGCCCCGGCACCATTTGAGGAAAAGTGTATTCTTTGCCCATTGCATGGATATGGGACACTTGAAAATCAACTGGTCATAGATGTCTGGGTTTATTTCTGGAGTTTAAATTCTATTCCATTGGTCTTTGTATCTATCTTTATTCCAATACTGTACTGTTTAATTAACTGTCACATTATAAGTTTCGAAGTTAGGAAGTTTGAGTCTTCCAACTTGTTCTTTTTAAAGATTATTTTGGCCATTCAGGACCTCTGGCAATTCCATATGAATTTAAGGATTGACTTTTCCATTTTGGAAAAAAAAGCTGCTGGGATTTTGATAAGAATTTTATTGAATTTGTAGATCACCTTGGGTAGTACTGACATCTTAACAATACTAATACTTCAACCCTATGAACATTTGATGTCTTTCCATTTATTTAGGGCTTCTTTAAGTTTTTTCTGCAACATTATGTAGTTTTCTGTGTACAAGTCTTTCACTTCCATGGCTAAATTTATCCCTAGCTGTTTTATTCTTTTAGCTATTATTGTAAATGGAATTGTTTTCCTAATTTCCTTTTCATATTGTTCACTACTAGTGTATAAAGCTCATTGATTTTGCATGTTTATCTTGTACCCTGCAACTTTGCTGAATTTGTTTATTAGTTCTATCAACTTTCTTGTGGATCCTTTGGGATTTTCTAAAAATAGCATCATTTCATCTGTGAATAGGGATGGTTTTACTTTCTTTCCAATCTGGATGCCTTTTATTTCTTTTTCATGCCTGATTGCTCTGGCAAGAATTTCCAGTAAAATGTTGAATAATAGTGCTGAAAACTGATGTATGTATCCCCTTTTTAAAGGATTCCAGTAGGAGGATTAAGATCCACTCTGTGTCATATCTTACTGGGTAATCTGATAAAAGACACTTAACTGAAGTAATTTAATCAGAAGTCCCTACCTACAATAGGTTCACACCACAGGAATGGATTAATTTAAGAACATAATTTTCTAGGATCAACAAAAGCCTCAAGCTTCCACACCATTTATAATAGTATGGCTCGGAATACTTCTTTTTACATTTTATGTCCAGTAACATGGATTTTAATCACTGTTTTACACATTTGCATTTTAGATCATATAAGGGAGAAATAACAGTTATAAACCCAAAGTATAATAATGTAGGATTTTATAATTATCTATGTAGTTACTTTTCCAATGTTCTGTATTTCTCCATATCACTTCTAGTTACTGTCTAGTGTCCTTTTATTTCAGCTTGAGGGACCCCCCTTTAGCATTTTCTATAGGGCAGATCTTCCAGCATGAATTCTTTCAACTATTGCTTATCTGTAAATCTTAATTTCTCCTTTCTTGAAGGATAGTTACATTGGATATAGAATTCTTGTCTGACAGTTTTTTTCCTTAAGGACTTGAAATTTATCATACCACTGCCTTTTGGTCTTCATGTTTTCTGATGAGAAATCCACTCTTAATCTTACTGAGTATCTCTTGTATTTGACCAGTTGCTTCTCTCTTGCTGCTTTGAAAATTCTCCCTTTGTCTTTGCGTTTCAACAATTTCACTCTGATGTGTGTTGGTATGGATCTTTGTTTATTGTGTTTGGCATTCATTGGGCTTCTTGGATATGTATATTCATGTCTTTCATTGGATTTTCAGCCATTATTTCTTCAAATACTTTGTATGCCTCTTTTCTTTCTCTTTTGTCCTTCTGGGACCTTTATGATGTGTATGTTGGTATGCTTGATGGTGTTCCACAAGTCTCTCAGGCTCTGTTACTTTTTCTTCATTCCTCTTTCTTTATGCTTCTCACACTGAATAATTTCAATTGCCTTGTATTTAATTTTGCTGATCCTTTATTCTGCCTGCTTCAATCTGCTGTTGAGTCAGGTATTGTACTTAACAGCTCTAGAAGTTATGTTTAGATCATTTTTATAATTTCTATGTCTTTATTTGGTTCAGACAATGTTTTCATAATTTCCTTTAGTTCTTTGCCATTGGTTTCCTTTAACTCATTGAACATATTTTACACAGGTGATTTCATGTCTTTCACTAATAGTGCCAATATATGAGTTTCCTTAGGGATGGTTTCTCTTATTTTTCCTGAAAATGTGCCATACTTTCTTTTTCTTTATGTGTTTGTAAGTTTTTTTGAGAACTAGGCATTCTGAGAAATAAATCCTTGTATCTCTGATTCTCCCTCTCTTCTGGAATTGCTGGATTTTATCTTATTGTGGGCCAGAACAATCATTTTGTGACTTTTCAACATAATTTTTTTCTCCTAAATGGGGAAAAGAAAGATAAAGAAAGAAGGAAGAAAAGGTAGAGTCCCTTTAAGACTCTTCTGCCTACTTCTGGCTGAGGGTTATTGAAATAACAATAGCTGGTGCTCAAAAGCAGCTAATCTAAAGCACTGTCAGCCATCAAACCATACACACACACACTTTTTGGAGGACTTATTTTAATTTTTAATTCCCTAACAGTATATGATACTGAGCACCTTTTCATATCTCATTTTTGCAATCCACATATCTTCTTTGTTCTGTTCAGATCTTTTGCTCATTTTGTAATTCTGTTACTTGTTTTCTAACTGTTGAGTTTTAAGTTTCTTTGTATATTTTGGATATAAGTCCTTTATCAGATAGGCATTTTGCAAATATTTTACTCCAATCTGTGACTTGTCTTTTCATTCTCTTAAGTGTCTTTTTCACAGAGCAGAAGTTTTTAATTTTAATGAAGTCCAACTTACCATTTTTCCTTTCTTCTATCATTGTGCATTTGGTGTTTTATCTAAAATGTCATCACCAAACCCAAGGTCACCTAGATTTTATGTATGGTATCTGGTAATTGTACACTTTTGCATTTTACACTTAGGTGTACAATCCATTTTGATTTAATTTTTGTGAGAGGTGTAAAGCTTGTGTCTAGATTCAGTTTTTAAAAACAACAACAACTTTTTGAGATGCAGTTCACATGACATACAATTCACCCATTTAAAGTGTACAATTCAATGATTCTTAATTTATCTACAGAGTTGTGCAACCATCACCATAATAAATTTTAGAACATTTTCAACACCCCCAAAAGAAACTCTATATGCATTAACAATTTGGTTTTATTAGGGAAGTTGTGAGTTTACAAAATAATTATGCATAAAATACAGGATTCACATATACCACCCAACCACCAATACCTTACACTGGTGTGCAATATTTATTATTTTTTTATGATAGCACTGTTCTTTAATTGTACCATTTTTTAACAGTAATTACCTTTGTTATAATTGATGAAAGATTACTAAAATAGTTCTATTATTTACCTTAGGTGTATTTTACCATATACCAACCTATTGTTACCCTATTATTACCACCTTGTATCAGTAACATATATTTGCTATAATTCATGAAAGAACATTCTATTACCTATAGCCTATTGTCTACAATAGGGTTCACTATGTCGTACAGTCCTATGTTTTATCTTTTAGTTTTTAGTTTTTATTTTAGTAATATATACATCCTAAAGTTTCCTCTTTTAACCACATTCACCTATACAGCTCAGTGTTGTTGATTGCACTCATAATAATGTGCTACCATCATCACCATACATTCCCAAACTTTTACCATTAGTTTAAATAGAAATTCCATACAAGTTAAGCATCAACTCCCCATTCTCTAAGTCCAAGCTATCTTTTAGTAACCTATATTCTAGATTTCATTTTTCATATGTGGGCATCCAGTTGTTCTGGTACCATTTGTTGAAAAGACTATTCTTTTCCATCAAATTGTATTTGCTTATTTCTCAAAGACTGAATATATTTGTGAGCTTTCCCTAATCTGTTCCATTAATCTGTTTGTCTGTTTTTCACCAATGCCATACTGTCTTGATCACTATAGATTTACAGTAAGTCTTAAAGCCAGGTAATGTCAGTCCTCTGACTTTCTTTTCCTTCAGTATTGTGTTGTCTATTATGGCCCTTTTGCTTTCCCATACTAATTTTATAATCAGTTTGTCAATATCCACAAAATAATTTTCTGGGGTTTTGACTGGGATTACATTGGATCTATAGATCAAGTTGGGAAGACTCAATAATATTGAATCTTCCTATCCATGAACATGGAATATGCCTCCATTTATTTAGATCATATTTGAAATCTTTATCAGAGTTTTGTAGCTTTCATCATATAGGTCTTGTACATATTTTGTTAGATTTATACCTAAGTATTTATCTCTAGGTAAAGATATTCTGTCTTAATGAATATCAT
>PVKH010038884.1:0-11269 GCA_004027955.1 Chaetophractus vellerosus | reverse complement strand
TATTGATGACTCACACAGAAGTCTAGCATTTCAGCAGATGTGGGTGGGGTTAAGGGAAATGAAGAAAGAAAAACAATGTCCAGAGACTTATGGAATTAGAGGCCAGAGTAATACAGACACCAGGAAGCATAAGACCAATGATGAAGGGCATCATGACATTATTTCTAATGTACCTAAAGTACAACATAGTTGAGAGGCTGTGAGTGTAGAGAGAAAGGAAGTACATGGGTGTCTTGCTAGAAACAGAAAGCATTCAGGGACTTCTGGATCCTACTGACAGAGAAAGGTGTCCTGCAGAAGAGCAGACTTACTCTGAGGATGTGGGCACTCTCATGAGCTTTGATAACAAGGTTTGCAGAGGGTGGTCTTATTCCAAGGCTAGACATTCTCTTGACCCCTACTGTGGTGGTTTGGAACTGTACGTACTCCCAGAAAATCATGTTTTAAAGGTAATCCATTCCTGTGGGTGTAAACCTATTCCAAGTAGGACCTTTTGATAAGGTTACTTCTGTTAAGGCATGGCCCAGGATGGGTCTTAATCCTTACTGGAGTCCTTTGTAAGAGAATGAAACTCAAAGAGAAAAAAAGCCATGGAAGCAAGAAGCTGAACGCAATGAAACCCAGAAGAGAATAGAGAGACCAGCAGATGTTGCCATGTGCCTTAACATGTGACAGAGGAGTCCAGGATAACCAGTAGCCTGTCTTTGGAAGAAAGCATTGCCTTGATGATGCCTTGATTTGGACATTTTTGCAGCCTCAACTGCAAGCTAATAAATTCCCATTGTTTAAGCCAACCCATTTTATGGTATCTGCTTTGAGCAGCCTAGGAAATTAAAACAACCACTAAAAGCAATTTGAGAATTTAGTAATACTGCAGCTACAAAATTTAAAAATAAAAATTAATAATTATCAATCATTCTAAACAATAATCAAATAGAATATATAATGGGGGAAAATCCCTTTCTTTATAATAGGAAAAGCAACAAAGATGAAATGCCTAGGAATAAATTTAAGAAATGTGTAAGATTTATATGAAGACTTCCTTAAAATTCTAATGTCAGTATCTTGTTTGTAATGATGAATACACAAACCTATATATATGATACAACTATATGGAATTAAATACACACAAATGAATACAAATAAAACTGGAGAAATCTGAATAAAATCAGTGAATTGTATCAATATCAATATCTTTACAGTGCTATTTTACTATAGTTTTGCAAAATGTTACCATTGGGGGAAACCGGGTAAAATGTACTAAGTTCTAGAACTCTATAATATTTCTTACAATTGAACATAAATTTGCAAGTATATTAATAAATATTTCAATTTAATATAATGAACTACTGAAGGACAAAAAGAGGACTTGAGCCAATGGAAAGATATGCCATGTTCTTAGATAGAAAGACTTAACAAGTTGATTATCCCTAAACTATTCTAAAAATTTAGCTCCTTTCAATTAAAATGCCAAGTGTTATTTTCTAGAATGAGAAAAGTTGATTCTAAATTTCATATGAACAAATTATAATACCAGGAAAACTTTGGAAAAGCAGAGCAGTTAGAGAGAACTTGCTCTACCAGGTAGTAAAACATGTATAAAACCTCAATAATTAAGATAGTGTGGTATTGGTGTATGAATCAACAGATAATCCAATGTGGAAGAATAGGAATTCCAGAATTAGCATAGATATATAAAATTTTAAATCTTAGTTCAATAGAGAAAATTTGGGCTATTCAAAAATAGTATTGTAATGAATAGTCATCTGTCAAAAACAAAATTTAGATTCATACCACACAGTGTTCACCAGAATAAATTCCAAACAGATCAAATATTTACATATAGAAAAAAAATAAAAGTATTAAAAGAAAAAAGTTTGAATTCCTTTATAACCTTGTAGTGGGAAAGGCCTCTTTTTATAGATTAGATAGATAGATTAGATAGATAGATAGATAGATAGATAGATAGATAGATAGATAGATAGATGATAGATAGATAGATAGATAGATATTATATATAGATCGATAATATCAATTCAAGTCTTAAAAAAACACTTCTGCATGTCTAAAAATCACCATAAATAAAGTCCCAGAAAAATATTTTTAGCACATATCAAAGACAAAGAGATAAAATATAATTGGTCCTGGGGACTGATTAGTAAATAAATATCAGCCCAATAGAAAAATGGATAAAGAATATGAACAGACAATTCACAGTTAAGACTATACAAATGTTTCTCAAAAATATTTTTTAAATGCCCAGTCCCACCCATAATAAACAAAATGCAAATTGAAAGTATACTAACTGTATTAGTCAGCCAAAGAAGTGCCTTTGCAAAATATACCAATAATTGGTTGGTCTTTATAAAGGGTATTTATTTGGAGTAGAAGCTTACAATTACCAGGCCACAAAGCATAAGTTTCTTCCCTCACCAAAGTCCACGTGTTGGAGCAAGACAGCTGCTGACGTCTGCTAGGGCTCAGGCCTTTGTGTTCCTCTCCTGTGGGGCTGCGTTTCTTTCCGGGCTTCACGCTTCTTCCACAAGGTCAGCTGTAGACTATCAGGCAAACGGCCCTCTCCAACATCAGAACTGCATCTCAAAAATCTGCTTCTCAAATCTTCTGCCTTGCCTTTTATACTCAAGACCACACCCACCGAGGGGCGGGGTTCAACACCTCCCCCCCAATGTGGCAGTTAACGCCCCAATCACAACCCAATCATGCCCAGATTAAGAGATTAGTCTACAAGCATGATTCAATTTATATTTTTGGAATTCATAATTACATAAAACTGTCAAACCATTACACTAACAAACCATTTCTCAGCTATCAGAAGGGAAAAAACTCAAGTTTGATATATACTTCCTATGGGTGACGCTGTGAGGAAATAAGCACTCCCATATAGTACTACTGGGAATATAAATTGGTAGATATCTCAGAGAAGGCAATTTAGCAATAACTACTATATTTCTCTCTAAGAAGTGCATATTTTTTAAAATTTTTATAATCTTGCACATAATTCTCAAATGATTCAGGAAAAAAAATAAAAATAGCATATATAACTATTCATAAATGTGTTCATATTTTCTTGTATAAAACTTTTATTTGTAATATGTTACATATAATTCTATGTAAGTATATACCTACATATATTTATATATTAGATATCAACACGTATGTTTAATAGAATATATACATATATAAGTTATCATAAAAAAGGAAATTGGATACTCATAAAAAATAATGTTAGAAATTTCAATAGTGAAACTGAGATTCAGTAAAGTTAAATCAGGAGCAGTGTCTGAAATACAGTGGTAATTAATTTTGTAGCTCCATAACAGAGTCAAAGAGAATATGTAATTCTTTTAAATTTAGTCTGTATTAAAAATTGCAAAAGTCTTAACCATTACATTATTGTACCTTTTATTTTCCATGCTTATCAGGTGACATAAATATCAAGTGTAGATTAGTCCATCTGACAATAAATACCAATTATTATTTGTAATTAATAATATTAAAATAAAAAATTCTAAAATTATGAATTCTATATAATTTTAACTGTATGACCACATTGAGTATAAGAAGGCTAAGTATAATTTTGGAATAAAAAAGATGTTTTTGTTTTGGTCATACCAATATTATTTTCCCTTTATTAGAAAACTTGTGCATTTACAGAATAAACATGCATGAATACAGGATTCCCATATACCACCCCACTACCAACACCTTGCATTGGTGTGGTACATGTATTACAATTGATCATAGCACATTTTTATAATTGTACTATTAATTTAAAGACTATGGATTAAAGTAGGGTTCACTGTGTAGTGTAGTTCCATGGATTTTTAAAAATAATTTTTATTCTTTTACCATATATACAATCTAACATTTCCCCTTTCAAACATATTCAGATATAAAAATTTCAGTGCTATTAATTACCTTCACAATATTGTGCTACCATGGCCACTATCCATTACCAAAACATTTCCATCACTCCAAATAGGAATCTTGTACATTTTCAGCCTTAACTTCCCATTCCCTCATCCCCAACATATAGGTTACCCCTGGTAACCTATATTGTAGATGATAATTGTTTCAAATCAGTAAGATCATACAAATTTGTTCTTTTTTTGTCTGGCTTACTTTACCCAACAGGATGTCTTCCAAATTCATTTGTGTTGTCCCTTGTATCAAGACTCCATTCCTTTTTACACTTAATAATATTCCATTGTACATAAATACCACATTTTTTTATCCATTCATCAGCTGATGGGCACAGGTTGCATCCATCTTTTGGAAATTGTGGATAATGCTGCTATGAGCATTGTGTGCAAATATCTGTTCGGACCCCTGCTTCTGATTCTTTTGGGTATATACCTAGTTAGTGGGATTGGCAGGTCATATGGGAGTTCTATACTTAGCTTTATGAGGAACCGCCAACTGTCTTCCACAGTGGCTGCACCATTTTACATTGCCACCAACAATGAATGAGTATTCCTATTTCTCTGCATCCCCTCCAACACTTCTTATTATCCTTTTCTAAAATAGCATCCATTCTAATGGGTGTAAAATGGTATCTCATGGTTTTGATTTGCATTTCTCTGGTGGCTTTCTGGCCATTTGCAAATCTTTTTTGGAGAGATGTCTGTTCAAACCTTTTAGCCATTTTTAAATTGGGTTGTTTGTCTTTTTGTTAAGTTGATTTATGTTTATTTATTAGATATTAATCCTTTATCAGCTATGTGGTTTCCAAATATTTTCTCCCATTTTGTCAGTTGTATTTTTACTATCATGATAAAGTCCTTTGAGGAAGAAAAGTTTTTTTATTGGGAACCGGCTGTAGCTCGATTGGTAGGGCTCCGGTTTACTACATGTGAGGCCCTGGGTTCGGTTCCCAGGGCCTCCTCAAGCAGGCAGACCACCTCGAGAAGGCAAGCCGCCGCCAGCAGGGCAAGCTGCCACAGGCAGGGCAAGCTGCCATGAGCTAGGGCAAGCCACCACGAGCAGGGCAAGCCACCGCACAGTGAGCTGACTCAGCGGGATGCCACAGGAGGGGGAGACAAGCAGACACAGAAGAACGCAAAAGCAATGAACACAACAAGAACAAGCAGCAAGGGGGGTGTCATATAATAAATAAAAATAAATCTTTAAAAAAAAAAAGAAAAGTTTTTTATTTTGATGGGGTCCCATTTATACAATTTTTCTTTTGTTGCGTGTGCTTTGGGTGTAAAGTCTAAGAAACCATTGCTTAACACAGGTCCTGAAGATGCTTCTCTACTTTTACTTCTAGGTGTTTGATAATTTTAGCTTTTATATTTAGGCCTTTGATCCATTTTGAGTTGACTTTTGGATGTGGTTTCTATATTTATGTATATTCTTTTTTTGTTTTGTTTTGTTTTGTTTTGCCAGTGGAGATCCATTTTTCCCAGCACCATTTGTTGAAGTAACTATTCTTTCCCAATTGAGTGGTCTTTGCAAACTTGTCAAAAATCAGTCAGCCATAAATGTGAGGATTGATTTATGATCTGTCAATTCTATTCCATTGGTCTTGTGTTTGATCTTGTGCCAGTACTATGCTGTTTTGATTACTGTAACTTTGTAGTAAATTTTAAGATAAGAAAGTGTGAGTCCTCCAACTTCATTCTTTTTCTTTTTCAAAACGGTTCTTAGCTATTTGTCATCCCTTACTATTCCATATAAGTTTGATGACTGACTTTTCCATTTTTTCAAAGAAGGTTATTGGAATTTTGATTGGGATTGCATTGCATCCACAAATTTTTTCGATAATGTTAACATATTAATGATATTTCATCTTCCAATTCATGAACATGGAACATACTTCCATTTATTTAGGTCTTCTTTAATTTCTTTTAGTCATCTTTGGCAGTTTTCTGTATACACATCCTTTATATACTTGGTTAAATTTATTCCTAAATATCTGATTTTTTTTAGTTGCTATTGTGAATGGAATTCTTTTCTTGATTTCTTCTTATTATTGTTCATTTCTGTCTATAGAAACACTACTGATTTTTGGATATTGATCTTGTACTCTGCCACTTTGCTGACTTCATTTATTAGCTCTAGTAGCTTTGTTTTTCAGGAATTTTTGTATGTGGGATCATATCATCTGAAAATAGGGAAAGTTTCAATTCTTGCTTTCCAATTTGGATGCCTTTCTTTTTCTTGCCTAATTTCTCTGGCAAGAACCTACAGTACAGTGTTGAATAACGGTGGTGGCAGAGGGCATCCTTTTCTTGTCTTCCTAATCTTAGAGGGCAAGCTTTTAGTTTTTCACCATCAAGTAGGGTGTTAGCTGTAGGCTTTTCATATAAGCCCTTTATCATGTTGAGGACGTTTCCTTCTATTCCCAGTGCTATAACTGTTTTTTTTTTTTTATCAAAAAGTGTGCTGTATTTTGTCAAATGCCTTTTCTGCATTGCTTGAGATGATCGTAAGTTTTATTTTCCTTTATTCTGGTAATGTGGTGAATGACATTAATTGATTTTCTTATACTGAACCAACCTTGCATGGCAGGGATAAATCCCACTAGATCATGGTGTATAATTCTTTTAACATGCTATTGGATTCAGTTTGCTAGTATTATGATTAGAATTTTTGCATCTATATTCATAAGAAATCTCAGTCAGTTGTTTTCTTGTAGTACCTTTATCTGGCTCTGGTATTAGGGTAGTGTTGACCTTGTAGAATGAGATAGGGAATATTCTTCCTCTTCAATTTTTTGGAAGAGTTCTAGCAGCTTTGGAGTTAAGTCTTCTTGGAATGTTTAACAGAATTACCCAGTGATGTCATCTGGTCCTGGGCTTTTCATTTATTGGGAGGTTTTTTTATTATTGATTAAATCTGTTTATTAGTAGTTGGTTTGTATGGATCTTCTGTTTCTTCTTGAGTCAATGTAGGTAGTTTGTGTGTTGATTAGAATTTGTCCATTTCATCTAGGTTATCTAATTTACTGACATACAGGTGTTCGTAGTATCCACTTATAGTCCAATTATTTCAGTGGGATCAGTAGTAATGTCACCTTTTTCATTTCTGATTTTTGTATTTTGTATACTCTATATCTTTATCAGTCTAGTTAAAGGTTTTTCAATTTTGTTGATATTTTCAAAGAACCAACTTTTAGTTTTGTTGATTCTATTGTTTTTTTGTTTGTTTGTTTTCTATTTCATTTATCTCTACTCTAATCTTTGTTTTTTTTCCCTTCCTTCTTCTCACTTTAGATTTACTTTGCTTTCTTTTTCTAGTTCTTCCAGTTTTTAGGTTCTGTCTCTTACTTGAAATCTTTCTCCTTTTTAAATGTAAGGATTTAGAGCTATATGTTTTCCTCCCAGCACTGCCTTAGCTGCAGCCCATAAGTTTTGGCATGTTTTATTTTCATTTTCATTTTCATTTTCATTTTCATTTTCATTTTCATTCTCCTCAAGATATTTCCTAATTCTCCTTCTGATTTCCTTTTAAACCCATTGGGTTTTTTAAGAGCATGTGTTTCATTTCCACATATTTGTGAATTTTACCTTTCTCCCTCTTTTATTGCTTTCTAGCTTCATGCCATTGTAGTCAGAGAATGTGTATTGAATGATTTCAATATTTTTAAATTTATTGAGACTTGTTTTGTGACACAGCATAAGGTCTATCTTAGAGAAAGATCCATGTACACTCAAGAAGAATGTGTAGGGAAGTAGTTGTGGCTCAAGTGATTGGGCTTCCATCTACCATATGGGAGGATCCAGGTTCGATCACCAGGGCCTCCTGGTAAAAGGGATACAGGCAAGCTAGGCCTGCATGGCAAACCACACAGCAAGATGATGATGAAAAAAAAAAAAAGAGAGATGCAGGGGAGCGTCAAGGCGAGATGTGACAGAAAACAGGAACTGAGATGGTACAAGTGACAGGGTGCCTATCTCCCACATCGGAGGTTCCTAGGATCGAATCCCAATGAAGCCTGGAGGAGAAAAATGAGATGAGAAGGCAAGAAACAGGCACAGAAGATCACCCAATGAATGGGCACAGACAGCAAGTTGGGGGGCGGGGGGCTGGAGAAGAATGTGTATTGTTTTCATTTGGTGCAGTGTTCTACATGTGTCTGTTTGGTCTAGTTGAATTCAGGTATCATTCAGGTCCTGTATATTTTTGTTGATCTTCTGACTAGATGATCTATCCATTATTCAGAGTGGTATATTAAAGTCTCTTACTATTAATGTAAAACCATCACTTTCTCCCTTCAAATCTGTCAATATTTCCTTCATATATTTTGGGGGTCTAAAGTTAGGTGTGTGTGTATATATATATATAATTGTTATATCTTCTTATTGAATTTCTCCCTTTATCAGTATATAATGATGATCTTAGTCCCTCATAAATGTTTTTTAATATATATTTTAAAGGTACTTAGATTATATAAATGTTACATAAAAAATATAGGGATTCCAGTATTCCCCGCTCCCCATACCTCCTACATTTTCCTACATGAACCACATCATTCATTAGTGTGGTACATTCATTGCAATTGATAAATGCATTTTGGAGCATTGACACTAAGCATGGATTATAGTTTACATTGTAGTTTACACTCTATCCCACACAATTCTGTAGGTTATGGGAAGACATATAATGGCCTATATCTGTCATTGCAATGTCATTCAAGACAATTCCCAAGTCCCAAAAATGCCCCCATATTACACTTGTATTTCCCTCTCCTTGCACTCAGAGCATCCAGTGGCCACTGCCTCCACATCAATGTTGTAATTTCTTCCATTGCCAGAATCACAATAAGTCTATAGTAGAATACCAGAAAGTCCACTCCAGTCCATATTTCATGCCCTGACCCTGAGGATTCTGGGATGGTGATGTCCACTCCATCTCTAATTGAGAGGGGGCTTCAATCCCATACAGACAATGGATAGGACTCTCTTGCTTGCAGTTGTAGGCTCTCTCATTTCTTTGGTATGGTGGTTGTCCATCCTCACCTCCTTGTTAGTTGTTCTGGATGAGTCCAATGAACTGGGGAGTAGGTGTTGCAACTCAACTGAGGCTCAGGGCCCAGCTGGCACATGGACAGCCCAAAGATTTAAGTCTCTTGGATGTACACCTACCAATTCCAGGACCAATTATAGGTTCAAATAGAAGGGACAGATGAGCCATGTGTAGGGAAGCCATAACTGAGTCTATCTCTGTCACACTGAGGAGCACAAACTCCAAAGTAGGGCCCACTGGCAAGGCACCAAACTCTGGAACTATCTGCCCTTGACTATAGGACCTGAGTTTCTCCAGAGCCCTCAGAAGCCCCACTATTTAGGGTAGTATCTATGTTGGCAGTCTATGAGATCCTTCTGAGAGATGCATAAGCGTAACCTCTGGAATGACATCCCAACCCACTTTGAAGTCTCTTAGCCATGTAAGCTCATTTGTCTTTACCTTTTCTCCTTTTATTCAAGGTGTTTTTCCAGTTGCATTGCTAGTTGGTGCTTGGTAGTAACCCCCCATGGTGCCAGGGAGGCTCATCCTTGGTAGTCATGTCCCATACTCAGGGAAAGGTAATGCATTTATATGCTGAGTTTGGCTTAGGGAAAGGCCACTTTTGAGCAACAGGGAGGCTCTCAGGAGGTAACTCTTAGGCACCCTACAACACTAGGCTAAGTTGCAATTTCAAGAGCAAAGGCTCATAAGCATAGTCATCAATATCAAGGGCCCATCAATGGACCATCCGCCTTCGCCAGTCAGCGCCCCTGCACTAGGGGAACTGTTGCTGCTCCATTAGAGAATGTGGTAGAGCTCTCCAGGATGGGAATTCAATATTCTCTCGGTTATTGTGTGAGTCTCCACCCACTGTGACAATGCCCCATGAACACTTGAACTTTTTTATATACATTATATGTATGCCCAGGTGAGCTTCCTCCCATGTGTCACCCATCACTGACACCCCATACCAATGATCCTCACCTGCCTCAGTTGTAACCCTTCTGTGATCCAAAACTTATTAAAAAATGAAGGCAATAAAATACCCAAATACAATTAATAGGAAAATGAAATAGTAATGATAGGTTTAAATATAAGAAATAAAATACATAAAATTTTAAAGAAAACTAAAAATAAAATAATATAAAATAATTGGAATATTAGAAAAAAATGAAAAATACTTATAAATTTTTCTGACATTTTGCCTTTCATCACTGTAACATCTGTTGTATTATATGTACAGTGACGTTTTCTTCCATTTATTCCCCAGTGTCTTACTTTTTAAAATTTTGTTTTCAAAGAAGTTTTAAGTCAGAGTTAAGGAAACAAATAGAATAATACAGGGGACGCCCATATACCCAACATCCTCTCCCTTTTCCCCCCTCCCATGTTAATAGTTTTTTATATGCGGATGGTACATTTGTTAAAACTGATAAACAAATAGTGAAACATAGCTACTAACCAGGGTCAATGGTTTGCATTATGGTTTACATTTTAGACTGTAAAAATTTTGTATAAATTATGGTTTACATTTTAGACTGTATAAATTGTGTATGAATTATGGTTTACATTTTAGACTTTTATAAATTTTGATGATATTTAACATGGCCTGTGTCCATCATTGCAAGATTATGTAGAGCACTTCTATTGCCAATGAAATACTCTCTGTTAAGTCTATTCTATTCCTCCCTGCCCCTCTCCTTGAGGCTACCAGGTTTCACTCTTTCGATCACAAGATTCGTAGTTACTTGCAACAACACAGAGGTCTTGACACACTGGTGTGTCCTCCTATATTAGGAGCTGCCCATGTTCTCAAGAGACTCTCCTCCCCTGTGTTTGAGAACATATCGGTCCTCCCCAGGATGGCAGTCCAACTCCTTTCCACACATTACATGGGTCTCCACCCACTAACACAACATATTATGACAAAATGATCACTCTTACACTCCCTAGACACCTGCCCTGGGTGTGCCTGGTCTTGAATGCTCCCCATCCAACACACTAAACCAGTAACTCTTCCCTGTCATATTGCCATAAGAGCTTTCCCAACCACATACCTGCCAATCCCCAGTGTTCACCTGGTCCCTCTCCCAGCCCTTCCCCCAGTTCCATGGACCATCCAACCCACCCTCCCCACTCTACCCCTCTGTTTTTTTAATAGCTGCCAGTCTAATGGGTGTAAGATGGTATCTCATTGTAGTTTTGATTTGCATTTCCCTAATATTTCATGATGTTGAGCATCTCTTCATGTGCTTTTTAGCTATTTGTATTTCTTCCTTGGAGAAGTGTCTTTTCA
>PVKH010038883.1:0-11256 GCA_004027955.1 Chaetophractus vellerosus | reverse complement strand
GACAAGGATGCCCACGGTCACCACTGTTGTTCATTAGAGTGCTAGAGGTTCTAGCTAGAGCAATTAGATAATAAAAGGAAATAAAACCACCCAACTCAGAAAGGAAGTAAAACTTTAGCTATTTGCCTATTGGCAAATACTATATCTAGAAAGTCCCCCAAAAGCTACAACAAGCTACTAGAGCTACTAAACGAGTTCAGCAGAGTGGCAGTGTACAAGATTAATATCCAAAATTCAGTAGTATTTCTATACACTGTAATGAGCAATCTGAGGAGTGTGGCAGTTTGGTATTGTTTATGAATTCCAAAAATAGATATTGGATTGTGTTTGTAAACTGGTCTGTTCCTCTGGGCATATTAGTTTGTATTAGATTCAGAGGTTTCACTTTTACTTTATTAAATCAAGATTGTGGCTTTTATTTGACCATGTCATTAGGGTGTGGAGGATTGAGTCCCCACCTTCTTAGTGGGGATAAAACAGATTCACACACAGAAGTAGACACACAGAGAAGCAGATATGTGAGAAGAGAAAGAAGGCTCCATTGGATATGGCAGAGGCCCCAGGTCGAGAGAGGAACCTGATGGTCTACAGCTGACCTTGTGAAAAGGCTAGAGCAGCTGAGCCCAGAAAGAAATGAGCCCTGGAGAGAGAAGAGCCTTATGACAGCCTACAGCTGAGATCAGTAGAAGCTGGGCCCATGGAGCCTTAAGAGGAAGGAGGAAGGCTGAACTTTTACAGACATCAGCCACCATCTTGCATCAACACATGGCAACAGACTTTGAGTGAGAAATTACCTTTTATGGTACCTTGAGTTGGATTCTTTAGGGCCTTGTGGCTGTAAGATACTACCCCAAACAAATACCCTTCAGAAAAGTCAACAAAGTTAAGTACTTTGCATCAGCACCCTGTTAGCTGACTAATACAAGGAGGTAATCAGGAAAAAATTCCATTTACAATAGCCTAAAAGAATGAAATATTTAGGAATAAATTTAAACAAGGACATAAAGGACCTCTATTCAGAAAATTGCAAACATTACTAAAAGAAATCAAAGAAGGCCTACATAAATGGAAGGATAGTCTGTGTTATGGATTGGTAGACTAAGTATTGTTAAGATGTCTATTTTAAACTGATTTACGATTTAATGCAATCTCAATCAAAATTCTAAAAGACCAGCAACCCAATTAAAAAATAGGCAAGGACTTGAATAGATATTTTTCCAAAGAGGAAATAAAATAGCTAAAATGCACATGGAAAAATGTTCACCATCACTAGCTGTTAGGGGATGAAAATCAAAACTACAATGAGATATCATTTTACACCTTATAGAATGGCCACTATTAAAAAAAAACACCCAAGAAAGCTACAAGTGCTGAAGAGAATGTGGAGAAATAGGAATGCTCCTTCGCTGTTGGTGGGAATGTAGAATTGTGCAGCCTTTGTGGAAGATACTTTGATGCTTCCTCAGGAAACCAAATATAGAACTGCTGTATGACCCAGCAATCACACTAAAAATATATTCAGAAGAACTGAAAACAGGGACGCTGAATGACATTTGCACACCGATGTTCATGGTGGAGTTATTCACAATTGCCAAAAGATGGAAACAACCCAAGCTTCCATCAATCGATGAATGGATAAATAAAATATGGTATATACATATGACAGAATACTTTTCAGCTGTAAGAAGAAATGAAGTTGGGATGCCTATGACAGTATGGATGAAACTTGAGTACATTATGTTAAATGAAATAAGCCAGACACAAGACAAATATTGTATGGTTTCACTAATATGAGCTAAAATACATTGACTAAACTCATGCAGTTAAAATATAGAGTATAGGTTACTAGGAAATAAAATGAGGGTTGAGAAGGAGGCGCTTATGCTTATTGTCTGTAGAATTTTTAATAAGGTTGATTGCAAATGTTTGGAAATGGATAGAAATGATGGTAACATAGTAAGTGAGTGTAAATAACACCACTGGTTTATAAATGTGATTATGGCTGAAAATGGTAGTCTAGGGTAGTAAATGCCAAGATAAAGAAAGCTAGAGGATAAACTTGGGACTGTATAGCATAGTGAACTTGGTGGTAGATGGGGATTGTAATTAATGGTAAATACAAGAATGTCCTTCCATGAACTAGAACAAATGTATGTCACTATTACAAGGAGTTAAGAATATGGTGATATATGGGGAAAATACAGCTAATGTAACTTATAGACTATAGTTAAGGGTAATATTATAATATTAACAATATTATAATATTGCATCAATGGCAACAAAGGTACTATAACAATGCTATGGGTCAACAATAGGGGGTGTAAGTGGATATGGGATTTTTCTTTTTGAAGTAATGCAAATGTTCAAAAATTGACTGTGGTGATGACAACACAACTTTGTGATTATACTGAGAGCCATTGAGTATACACTTTGAATGGATTGAAGAAGGTATGGGGCTGTGTAACACAGAGAACCCTGTGGTGGCTGTGGTCAACAGTACAAATATGAGAATGTTCTTTCATGAACTATAACAAATGTACAATATGATTACTTGGTGCTAATAATAGAGTGATTTATGGAAAAATACACCTAATGTAAGCTATGGACTATTGTTAGTAGTAATATTTTGATGTTCTTTCATCAATTGTAACAAATGTTCCACACCAATGCAAGGTATTGGTGGTGGGGTGGAGTATGGGACACCTCTTTGTTATACATGATTGTTTCGTAAACCCACAACTTCTCTAATATAAATAAATAAGTCAGAGACAAAGGGAAAAGAGTCACAAAATGGTGTGATGGTAGTAAAGCCAAATGCATTAGATATGGTAATTAGTAAAGTAAATCTATACTTCCTATTCAAAGGCAAAGACTCCCAGTCTAGGTTAAACAAAAAATCTAAGTATATGTAATCCAGGTGTTGGGTAAGATCATACTCTCCTATGAGATTAAAACAATGTATTATCCCATATTTTATAAGATCAATACTCTGGTGCAATATATTTCTATGGTAATTGCTTGGCTCAAAACAGTTTAATCCTTGAACTCTAAATCTTGTTTGCATCTAATCTCCTACCAATCCAGCTCTTGCTCCTGCACCTTTACTGGGTTTCCTCACACTAACTCCCTTTACAGGCAGTGGAGTGGTTTGCAGGCATCATTGAAGCTTTAGGAGCATGGAAAGGTATGACTGCATCACACCGTTGCCTAGACTTCTTTCATCCTCAAGACACCCAGATCTTCAAGACACTCCAGATATCTCAGATATCCAAGGACTCTTCGCCATGTGCTTTCAGAAAACTGAATAACCCTTCCTTTATCAAACAGAGGAGTTTATCTAGCTTTTGAACCACAAATAGCCTTCTATCCACCTTTGCTTTTACAAAGTCTTATTAATATCACTACTCAAACAGCCCTTCTACTCTGAGTTACACCTTTTAGCAGCCCAGAAGTATGGGCATTGAAATTTCACTATTCATTTTCCCTCTTCTATAAGCTTATGTAAATGCAACGGAGATAGAGATTTTATTCTCCCATGAATCTAAATTATGCCACCACCTGTTCCCATACCTTCTTTAGCTTCTCAAGACAGATGCTGTTTCAGTCAATTTGGATTTTAAATTATACTATTTTCCTCTATTACAAAAATGCTGTTTACATAAGAAACATCTAAAATAAAATTATGTAAATGATTCAAAATAAAGAAGTGAGCAAAGATTTAGGGAATGCAAACAAAAAGAAAGTAGTAACAGTAATATCAACATAAAAAAGAAACAAATTCAAGGAAAACATTAAGTGAGGTAGAAATTCACTATTTTATAATGCTAATAGGTTCAGTTCTTTTAAAATATGCAACAATCCTTAACCTTTATATGGAATATGATAAAATATCAACATACATGAGTTAAGCTGTCAGAAATACAAGAAATTTACAAAGCCACAACTAAGGGGGAGACCAGTGTCTCTCATAGATCTCTCTGGCTTTAAGAAAATAGGAAAAATATTTCATTTTGTTTTCCAAATCACAAAGGGACGAATAAAAATCAAAACAGAGCAAGAGTGAAAGTGATTGTTAAACTAAGAAAAAAAATAACAAACTAAGAAATGGCAGAACAGGGGAGAGGGAAAACACGGAAATTTGGAAAACAGGATTAACGATGATATTTCTACAAAAAGAACATCATAATCTTTTAAGCATTCATGAAGTACTTATGGGGAAAGCCTCATTTAATTTTTATAAAGATAGAAATCATGCAATGTCATAAAAATTCTAATGCAATAAAAGTAGAAACTAATACAATTCCAGTAAAATTCCTAATGGAGTTCTCTTTTGAATTTATCAATATGGTTTTCCAGGATATCTGGAAGTACAAATGATTGACAAAACTCCAAAATTATTTCATAAGAATAATAAAAAGGGTAACATAATGTACCAGATGTAGAAATATATTATGAAAGAACAAAACTAAAGCATAGTGCTGTCATAGAATACATAGAATATAGCACAAATCCTCAAAACTCAAGTGGGCATATAAATTGTGTGTGTGTGTGTGTATATGCCATTTCATATCAGAGAGCATATTATAGATTTATTATTCAATAAAGCATCTTAAAGAACTGAGTCACTATTTTATACTCCCAATTATATTCCCGATGGATTATAACATTAAATTTAGAGAGTAAAAACACCAGAAGAAATTGTGAGGGAATATGCACTCACTATTGATTTTGAAAAATATTAGGGATATGATAGCATAGTACTAAATTTTTGAATTTCTGTTTAACCCACAAATTCAGAAGCAAAAACAATGAGCAAATGATAAACTACATAAAAATATCTGTAACACTTATAACAAACAGGAGTTAATGCCCTTAACACACAAGTATTTTTTTTTGAATGGGTAAGGAAAAAAAGACACTCTTCAATTATAAATGTGGGTGGTGAAGGGATCACTAAAGGACATTAAGAGGCAGACTATTAAAGCAGAAATAGAAATAGCCAGTAAACACACCAAAATAATCAGCCCCACTGCCAGATACCATAACTGTTCTATCAAATTGACAAAGTTTTTTGTTTTGTTTTATTTTAAGATAAATTCCAGCATTGACATAGCTGTTGGGAATTGTCTGCTCTCATACACTGGGAATGTAGATAGTAAAAACTATCTACAATTATTACTGTAGAAGGATTAAAAGCCTTAAAAATTTTTTCATACTGTGTGACCCAATAATTCCACTTTGAAATACAAGTAATTAAATGTAAAAGAGGAAAATTAGAAGCAGTCTAAATAACTAAAAACAGGATTTTTTAGATGAGTGTGACATGATAAAATTCATATCCAGAAGGATATTAATGACATACAATGTTCAGGGTCATTTTACATGGAAAAATATCTAAAGAATGATCTGATTTGCCAAAGTAAAGAGAGAGTGGCTTACCAAGGACAAGACAGTAAGAGTGGTCCTCCTTGGAGCAGTAGAATGTTTTATCACCGACATTGCTTCAAAATGTGGTCCCATGGTCTTAATAAAAAGCAGATTCCCTAACGGTTTTATTATTGCTCTTAAATTCTCTACAGACAATGGGTCTCTTAACAGCCTGAACCCAAGGTGGGCCTCTCTGATCACTCTGCACCTTGGTATGACTCTCAAAATATATTCAAATGACTAATAAGCTAGAAGGAAGACTTTAAAATGTTAACAGTGGTTATTTCTATGGGATAATGAGCAGGTTTTAACATTTTTTGTAATTTCAACCCTTTTTTATAATGAACATGTATTTATTTTAAAAAACAGAAGAATATATATACTTAATTTGTTAATATAGTCAGAAGTTATTAAATTAATACTTTGATCATACAGCTGCATAAAAAACAAAACTTCATAAAGACACTCTTTCCTCCAAAAATCCAGAGTTTGATGTAAGACCACTTTATGGGATAAGGGGCAGACCACTGTCAAACTGAGTTTCTGGGAGGCTGCCATGGCCCAGCCCGTTCACTTCTGCCCTGTCATGATAGTATGCTCGGGCCCCATCCCAGAACATTTGTGCCTCCTATTAAAATTGCTTGACACTTTTATTTCTTGGACAGTGCCATCCTAAAATCTCTAAAACCTATCTTTGCAAAGTGAATATGGCTGACACAAAGGAGAGAGAGAGGGCTGGAGAAGAGGCGGATTGGAGTGGTGGTGCCCAATGGTTAGTGACAGCCATTCAACAATTCATCCTACTTTTGATTGGTCCTTTAATCCCTCTGTTGGTAAGAATAACCTTGGGGCTGGTTTGTGTGTGCTATAAGGTCCATGCTGTCTTTGAGGCACTAGTAAACAGGAGTTGAATATATAATAATTCCTCAAATTTCAAAGATTGCATCCTTGAAGAAAAATTCTGGTTGCCAAGAAGATAAAAGTTACAGAAAACCAGATGCATACAAACATTAAAATCCTACTCCATGATGTTAAAACCTGAATTAGTCTTTGAACTCTTCAGGAAAACCTGCATGCTCCATTAGAACCTACAAAGGCAGAACCTCTCACACATTTTCTGTAATACGTAGTGTTTCTTTTTAAAGTTCCTCAACACTCCTTTGTTTATTTGTATCTTACTGCTTAATCTTTCGTGCTTGCATTCTCCCAGATGCAGTTTTGTAAGTCTCAGCAAAATGAACATACTAGGTGGAAACTTACCTAATTTGTCCAAAGGATGGGGAATTCAACCCTACCTCACATTCTTGCCCATGTAGTTTAGAGAACATAAGAAAAACCTCTGTGATGTTAGCTAGTTTAGTGAACTAAAGGGAAGCAACACAGACAAAAGTGCAACAGATAGTAATAATTAAAGTCTTGTCTTTTCTCAACCCTCAACCAAACTCTTCTTTCCACAACTTACCTAACCATGGTAGGATATTCAGAGTATAAGCAATACATTCTAAATTTCTTTTAAAAATCTTTCTTAGATATCATCACTTCTATATTATATTGGAGGGCAGACATGCAATTGCCTTAATTACTCTCTCCCCCCTTTATTGCTATATGCCCAACATGTGATCGTGAATTGTTTCTTCCTAATAAAGACAAAGACAAGCAGAATGTTCTGTGAAAAAGTACTTTATCTTTCACTTCAGAATGTGTGTCGGTTCTTACCCTTGAATAGGACCTGGAAATTCACTTCAAAATGAAGCACTGCTGTGAGAACCAAAACACCTGGGAACTAGTCTTGGCTCTACTAATGAGTAACCTCTGCAAGTCATTACTCATCTCCATCCTAGGTTTCATCTCAGAAAAAACAAAGGGTTAGATCAGAGACTGAATCTAGGGCCCCTTGCAGCATAAAAAAATCAAAGCATCCCTGGGTTCATCTTTAAAATATTAAGTCTTGCTGTGAAGAATTGCTGTCTAGATCCCACAGCACAGCTTTTCCTTATAACTCATTCCAAACTGGATATAGCTCTTCTCTCAGGCTCATAAGGAACTCAGAGTAAAGCACACTTGCACTGTCTCACAAACATTGGTTAAAATGTGGGCCCTTCAACAAATCTCCTATAGAAACAGAAGCTACATGTGATGTCAAACAGAGATAAAGCAAATTAAGTAATTAAGGCTCTTCTGAAAGAGCTGATAATGTATATCCAGGCGTTCATTATGTAATGTAACCTATTCTTGCACCCTATGTTAAAGGAACTTTGGAATATATCAGTACAAACTCTCAGATGGAATAGTCTACCACTCCATTTCCAGCCCTATCTATCCAGCTACAAAGGTTTCTGTACCACATAAAATCTGATTGCTTCTTTCTTTCTGGCAGCTTCAGTAAAAGTTGGCTGAGTGTCTAGATCTGAGACTCCAGCTTTAGACAGGATTTTTGGGAGCTGGCTCTTGCTATTCTGATTGGACTCACAACCAGAGAGGCCCTGGGCCAACTCAAAGAATTGCAGGCACATTTCCAAGCAATTAGTGACTGCTTAAGGACCAAAATATCGGAGCAAGTTGATTGGAGCCATTTTTTTAGTGTACGACCCCTCTTGGTTGATCATTGAATGAATATGCCATCATTTATCCTCTTTGAGGATGCAGCTGTGGACTGAGAAAGCACATAGGCACTTCCTGTTTTAGCAAAATGCTTTCCTTTCCCTTCAACTGCCTCCTCATCTCAGTCTTAAAATGGCAACTCCAGTGTGGAGCCTATGCCTACATTCCACGATCCTTAAAGAAGGTTGAAGGACTCCATTTTAACTCTTATTTTGCCCCCAAATTGGAAGCATTTCAAAAGTACACTTCTTAAAAGGGCAACTTTGTTTCTAAAAATGCCCATTTAAAAAGATACAGTTTTCTTTGGCTGCCCTTTCAAAACCCGTTCTCAAACCTCATGCCTGTGCCTCTTGTCTTCGGACAATTTACACGTAAGTGGCCTCCTGGCTGAGGTATTTGGGAGAGTATGTCCTGAGTCACTGTGCAGTAAAATTTACTTACATATACTAAATTAGATATTTCAAACTAGGATGAGAGTTACAGGTGTGATGAAAACTGCATGCACCCTGAATTGGGAAGGTGTATAACATAAAATGAGGAAATTCAGCCTTGGACTTGAAAGGGCTCTGTTAGTCTTAATGATTCTTTTTTCAAAAGATCACAAAATAATCTATAAGAAGACACAGTCTCTAGAGATTGCCTATAGCTGGCTGGATAGATCCTTTTATCATAACATAGGATATGGTCACCCATCAATTGCTCATTTCAATCAGCCCAAAATTTATTGAATTTCTGCAATTGGTGTTTTTTGGAATTAAAAAAAGAAAACTGTGGCCCATGTAGAGATTGTGACATTCAGCATGAGACATACTTATCCAGAGTCAAAGTTTAAAAAAAAAAAAATACCGTTATAACTGAGATGTTGCTGTTTATTTTTTAAAATGTTGTTATATGCCAAAGAGGCTTAGAAAATAGTTATGAAAAACAGAATTTTCATTCATATCTTGGGTTTCATATGTGCTACATCACATCACATTCTAAATCTGACTTGTTAGTGAATGTGTGATTCTCCAATTCCACGAAAGCAGAAAAAAGGAGATTAATAAAGCAAAACATTCTTCAGTCGTTTTTTGGAAGGAAAGATTCAGAGTGAATCATTCTTATTATTAATGTTTTGCCCTGTTGCACTGAGCCAGAAATGGTGGCAATATAACCCACAAGATGGATATGAGTGGAAACTATAAGATTTCCAAAGCAGCTGTAAAATGAAAAGAAAGTAAAATTAAATATGGTTTTAAAAATACAAGGTTGAAAGGGCAAAGAAGGCCATTTTGTCAAGTTTTCTGATGCACACTTTGGTGTTCTATCTGCCACTGCTTCCCATTCAGTGCTTCCTAAAACCCAGCCTGTACTAGTTTCCAATCTGTAACTGAAAACCAGAGCTGTAGAGGTGCACAAGGAAAGAGAAAAACTAAGTTTAGGAGGAAATAAAAAGGGAAAGATAAGGAAACTAAACAAATGCATTGTTTCATTTCTTAATGTAGAATTTTCAAACCTAAACTTGTTCTTAAAACGCAATGACAGACTACAAGAAAAAAAATGCATCTTTATTCCAGATAAACACTTGGAATTTTGAAAAGCAAAACAAAACCTTGGTCTATAACAGTGGTTCTCAAAGTGTGGTCCATGAACCAGCAGTCTTAGCATCGCTTGGGAACTTATTAGAAAGGCGAATTCTTAGTCCCCACCCCAGACTGCTGCATTAGAAACATCTGGAGATGGGCCCAACAATCCGTGTTTTAGCAAGTCCTCCAGGTGTTCATGATGCACACTACAGTGTAAGAATCACTTGTCTATAGGAAATACCTGAACTTCTGCCCATGAATAATGACGTTTTCCTGAGATCCAACACGTACTTACCAAAATGTCAAAGTCCTGACTCCATATATAATTATTTCAGGACTAGATTTGTGTAGAGGAGGGTCGACATTATTCAACCTCCCAAAATTTGTTCCTTTGTGGTGTCTGGCCAATCCCAATTTGGACATTGGATTGTGGATTGAGCTCACAGACCAGAAAAATAACAGCCAGAGCAACAAAATGACTAATAATTATCAAGCATGTTCTATAAGCCAGAGATAGTTCTAAGTCTTTTCCATCTACCAAATCATTTTATCATCACAACCACCACAACATTTCCCATTTTTTAAAAATGAGTTAACAGAGAAAGGACAATTTGCACATAGTTACACAGCTAGTGAAGCAGATGGCCATTTTCACTGAAATTTATTTATATATTTAAATTTTCTATTTTGAAATAATTTTAAACTTACAGGAAAGTTGTAAACATAATACAAAATTAATGCAGAGAATTCTAATATATCCTTTACCCAGATACCCAGATTTACCAACTTTCAACATTTTGCTACATTTATTATATCATTATCTTGTCATATTTCTATCTACCCTCAATCTATTTATCTATATCTAATTTTCTAAACCTTTGGGAGTTGGTTGCATACATCATGCTCCTTTACCATTTGATACTTCCATGTATATTTCCTGCAATATATTTTCTTGCTTTCAAGTGATGAGCAAATAAAATACATACTAAAGATTCAAAATTGCTAGCCTCTAATTTTCAGTATGAAACAAAGCCTATTATAAAATTTCTCAAGTATAAATAGATAACACTAATGAGAATAACTTTAGTACAAACCAGATAAAGAAAACTAAGGCCATTACATGCAATGCATATATTAGCCTTCCTTGACATGCTAAACTGATTTTAAGCCCACAGACCTAACTTCTGCCCTGATAAGAAAATAAGCCTTCATATATAATCCTCAGGGTTTGCTTTCAGACTGAGCAGATAGACGTCAGCTGGAGAACCTGCGCCTCAGAAAGCCATGAGCCTTTTCCGTCTAGTAGAGGTGAGAGAACGCCAAGCCAAACCTTTGAAGTGGCACAGAACGTTCATTCACATCTGCAAATTTCCCAACCAAATGAAGGCTCATTTCTGTACTTTTTGTTTTTTTCCTTTGAGGATAAAATCATTTAAATTCTGCAGTTTCCCACCCACATACTTACACCTTATGTTTAGTAGCTTGTCTTACATTTGGTGTTAAACTAATGAATCGGTAGAAGAAGGTTGTTGTTTTTTTCTTTTTCGCGTCAGCACACACAAATTCAAAATGCTAACAAAACATAATAGGAAATTAATCTATTTTTTTCACAAGTTCCCTTAGCACTAGTCCCTGTGACCACTTTAGTAATTAATTATTAGAG
>PVKH010038882.1:0-11259 GCA_004027955.1 Chaetophractus vellerosus | reverse complement strand
CAGAATCCTCAGGATTGGGGAATGAACTATGGACTAAAGTAGACTCACCGGTATTCTACTATAGACTTACTGTGATTCTAGAAAAGGAAGAAATTATATCATTGATGTGGAAGCAGTGGCCACTGGAGGTTCTGAGGGCAGGGAGAGGGAAAAATAGGTGTAATGTGGGGACAATTTGGGGACTTGGGAATTGTCCTGAATGTCACTGTGATGACAGATACAGGCCATTATATAACCTTTATATTTTATCACTTATCTTGCCATAACCTACAAAATAGGGTGGGAGAGAGTGTAAATTACAATGTAGACTTTAATACACGATTAGTGGCAATGCTGCAAAATGTGTTCATCAATTGCAGTGAATGTAACTCACTAATGAAGGGTGCTGTTAATGTGGGAAAATGTGGGAGGTGTGGGGAACAGGGCATATGGGAATCCCCTATATTTTTTATATTACATTTATGTAACCTAAGTATCTTTTAAAAAATTAAAATTAAAAATTTTAAAAATAAAAAGTAAATGAATCTGTAGCTGTGAACTCATGCCTCTACTTTGAAACATTTGAGAGGAGGGTAACAACACTGACACATTTTAAAAACATCCCTATCCTTTGTGAACAATTAAAATTGGGTTTTCTAGATAATATGAAATAGAGTGATATAGATTAAGCTATTTCAGTGAAAAGTCTGAATATGTATTATGACAAATTATATATTATATGCTTCATAGGTATTCATGATCCAACTTTCCCTCTACATCAATTTCAATGGCGAGTTCATGATTTCAAATTGAGGGAAACCATTATGACTTCCCTTGGATCACTTGGTATAATGGAAGTTAGTGGATGTGGGCTTTCATAATGTCAATCACACCTTCTCGTTATGTGACCCTGATGAACTGACTGAAACTGAGAGATTCCTAATGTAAACATTTGAATGAAAATACACAAAAATGAAAAATTAATATTGAAACCACCAAATTTCAACAGAAAGGATTTAGGGCAGTGTTTGCTTTTTACATGTTTATTTTGGATATTAATCTTCAAGAAGCAGTATGTTTTTTAACAGCTCTATTGAAGTCTAGTTTACATGACAAACTACATATTTTTATTATATATTGTTGAGTTTGACATAGACGGGAGTACACACACCATGACCCATGAAACCATTGGCACAATCAAGGTAGTAAATATATCCATCACCTGAGGTTGACTGGTAATTCTTTGTAATCTGCCTCTTTCATGCCTAAACACCCGGCCCAGTCCCAAGCAACCATTGATCTACTTATATATGGAATCATACAGTATGCACTTTTTTGCCTAGTTTTCACTCAGGATAATTGAGTTTTATCTATGTTATGTGTGTCAGTAGTACATTCATTTTTGTTGTTGCGCATAACCCTGTTGTATAATAAAAATCATTTATCCATTCACCTGTTGGTGGACATTTGAGTTGTTTCCTGTGTTTTGGTATAATAAATAAAGCTCCTATGAACTTCCTAATATAAGTCTTTGTGTGGACATAGATATTTACCCAAGAGACAGGAAAACCTAAGTGTAGAATGGCTGGATTATGTGGTAGGTATACATTTACTTCCTAAGAAACAGCAAACTGTTTTCCAAAGTCTTTACCCCATTTTAAATTCACACAATCAGTGTGTAAAGTTCTAGTTGCTCCACATCCTTATAAACTCTTGATGTGGCATTTTTAATTTTAGCCATTTTAGTGAGAGTGTCGCAGAATCTCATGCATTTCTGTAATGACTAATGATGTTAAACATGTTTTACATGCTTATTTGACATTCATTTTATCTTCTGTGAAGAGCTTGCTTTTTATTATCCTTATATACCCTGCCGACCTACCATAGTGACTTGAATGTAGTAAGCACATGCAAAATACTTTTTACATTGAATAGACTGTTTTGATTAATAATGTGTTTAATAAATGATCTTACTTTTTAAATAAACTATTTTACAAGATTTTTAGATTTACAAAAATTGAACAGCATAGAGAATTTTCATAAACCTCATACCCAGTTTCCCCTATTATTAACATCTTACATCAGTAGGGTACATTTGTCTTAATTAATCAGCCAATATGGATACATTTTCATAACTACAGTGCAGTTTATTCTGATCTTAGTTTTTTTGCCCCTAATGTCATTTTTCTGTGCAAGTATTCCATCCAGGATAGCACATTATGTTTAGTCATGTCTCTTCTTAGGCTCCTTTTGGCTGTGACAGTATCTTTAATTTTTCTTGTTTCTGATGATCTTGACAATTATGAGAGTACTGCACAGCTATTTTGTAGAATGCCTCTTAAATGGGATATATGTGACCATCTCATAATTAGACTGGGGTTATGGGTTTGGGGGAGTTAGACCACAGAGGTAAAGTACTGTTCTCTTCCTCTCATATCAAGTGTACGTCCTATCAACATGATGCTACTATTGTGGTGTTGGTTTTCAGTTTATAAGAGTATTTGAAAAATATTTTGAGCCTAGTAATTTTTTTTTAAATAAAAATATAATTTAGCCCTTTTTTCTCACAGGCTTCAGTTTAAAAGAAAAAATATTCTTGTTAAAACTGTCAAGTTTTAGAACCACAAATAACACCGCTGTCTTACAGAAGGGTGATGATAAATTAGTAAAGTGTAATTACCACTTATAACCAAGATATTTTCTGATCAAATGTCTCCTTTCTGTAAATGATTGTTCTTCTAAATTCAGGTTAATTAATTGTATTTTAATGTATCAAGTAGAAATGTTCTTTTGTTTAAAGCAGCAACATGGGGGCCGGCTGTAGCCCAGTGGATAGGGCACCAGTACACCACATGGGAGACCCCGGGTTTGGTTCCCGGGGACCTCTCTGAGGGGGCAGACCACTTGAGAAGGCAAGCCACTGTGGGCGGGGCACAGCCGCCGTGGGCAGGGCAAAGCCGCCATGGGCAGGGCGAACCACCTGTGAACGGAGCAAAGCCACCTGCGAAAGGGGCAAAGCCACCCATGAACAGAGCAAAAGCCACCTGGGAACGGAAGCAGACCCACCCACAAGCGGGGCAAGCCGCCTGTGCAGTGAGCTGACTCTGCGCATCGCCGCAGCGGGGGGAGACAAAGCAGACATAGAAGAACACACAAAAAAATGAACACACAGCAACAGCAAGCAGAAAGGGGAGGGATATGTAACAAAAATAAATTAATTTTTTTAAAGAAAGCAACATCATCTTGATTTCCATCTATGTATTGCAAGGAGGAAATAGGATTTCATTAAGTTAGTGAAAATTTGAAATTTTCCCAAAGTGTGCTGTGGGAGACAGAATGGTACAGGTTTTAGTGTGAGACATCATGATGTTATATGAAGCTGTATTTTGCAATGGAAAAATCACATTAAAAAACAAATGTCCTGAGTATGAGACCCATAAAAATACTAAAAAGTTATTTCACCATAAAAAGACTGGACTTTCTAAAGTTCTTTTTATCATAAAATTGTATATTAACAGACTGTGAGATGATCAATAAAGTTTTGTTTTTTTTTCTGCCCTAATACCATATCCTATAGAAGAATCACACAGGAATGACAGAAGTAATCTATTCCAGCCCACATTCAGGGTTGCAGTCCAGGTGACAATATTACCTAGAATTACAAAAGTTTACTTCCTCTCTATTTTAATGCACGTAGAGATAGGAATTCAGAATACTCAATACAACTGCATGTCCCTATCTAAATGCCGTTTAAATCCTAATAATTTCAAATTTATCTATAAATCCTTAAGTTGAATATCAGGGTCATATTTCAACTGCCTATGTACAGCTCCACTTTCATTGTCGAGAGAGAACTCAAACCCAACATGGTTAAACCCTGATCCTAGCTTTCCCCCCAAACATACCTAATCTCCATCTCCTCTACTTAATTTAACGTCATCTCAATCCCTCCAGTTGCTCAAGTCAAGTTATTCCTGATTATGTTCTTTAATCCACTAAGTTTAAAACCATTAGCTAAGCATGCTTTCTGTACCTTCAAGATATATAAACATATCTGGGATACAACCTCTTCTCGCTAACTCCATTTCTCACTGCGATAAACATCACATCCTACTACCTGCCCTCCCTGCATCCATTTACTCATTTCAGTGCTTTGAGACCACTCAGAGGGAGAGTAATCCTTTTAAATACTAACTCAAATCATGTCCCTTCCCTGTTCACACCCTCCCCCCACCCAAGGCTATCTCATTTCCCTCATGGTTAAAGTCCAGGAACATACAAAGTCTACAAAATTCGACAATAATCTGGCCCCCTATTACTTCTCTGGCCTCATCTATTATTTTCACCCTTGATAATCAACTTTAACTGCACTGGTTAAAGAACACTGGTTGCTGTTCTTCTAAGTAGGAGGCAAGGCCTGCTTCAGGGGGTTGTACTGTATGCGCAGTTGCCCACTCGACTAATTCTCTTATCTCATTTATGTTCTTCACTCAAGGGAAAGCCTACCTCCCTACTAAAATTTGTAGTCAACCGTTACAACCCTCCCTGTAAACCTCCAACCCTTTAACATGGGTATTGGAAATAATTTTAGTGGAAGAAGAAATAATAGAAGTGGTAGGATAATAATATTATTTTTAAAATCAACAAACAGCAACAAATACAAATATAATGAACATTTGTATCTGTCATATATACTGTGCTTGATATTAAATCCAATCCTCACAACAATTTCTAGAAGGATGATCTTACACGAAATTTGAAGCTGAGGCATATGTAGCTCAGAAAGGTTAAAAATTATCAAGTGTTACAGATACTAAAATTATTATGGTCTATAATTGAATTACAGCATATTTGACTGCATACACCATGCTCCTACTACATTACATTTCACTTACACTTCTGTCATAAAATCTACAGAATTTATTGTAATTTTCAATTTATATAATTATTTTCCACATTGGAATTTAAGTTTCTTGAGCAAAGAAAAATTAGCTTCCTCAAGGACAACAACAAATCTCTTCACCTTTGCATTATTTGGTGTAGTACATTGCCTGGCACACTCTAGGTTTTCAATAAACTTTATTAGAGTGAGTCAATAGAGAGGAATCGGTTAGATGTTGATTTAATAAATGCTCAGGTTTACATATTCAAATGTCTATTCATGTACTTTAGAATGCCTATAATGTACATATAATTGTATTAAAACAAAATATATACTATATACCATAAATGCTATATATTAAATATAAAATATGTTACTATATATATTATACCATAGTTTAAAAATATTTTATGTATGCCTTCTATTTACTCTTGTTTGGGCATAAAACTGCTAATTTCCTAATATGTTTTCTGTAAATGTGCTTCATTATGAAATAGTAATAAAGTCTTTGTAAACATGTGAGAAAGAATTACAGGACCACATCTTTGCATAATCTTCCTATAAAATTCAGAAATATATTCAAAGAAGGCTAAGAATTAGTTACTGAATATATATCCACATAGCATCTGAATTAAATGAAAAATTTGTTGCCCTGTATATATGATATGATAAACATCAATCCCATTAACAGCCTTAATTTGAAAGCAAAATCTGGAAAGTGATTATTTCTTCCACTTTTAATATGCTCATTCTCTTTCCTCCAAGTATTACAGTTTATACTCTTAAATATTTAGTCAATTTATTACTTAATATTTTGTTTATGAAATATCAAAATTGAACAGTGTTTCACTATATATTCTATATATCCCACATACAACAGATATATGTATATGTATAATTTTAAGTTAGTCACCCCAACCCAGAAGAAGTCTGAATAGTAAATTCATTGGGAATTATGACATTATTTCCTTCTGATTCCCTATTTCTGATAATTTTATGTCATCCTGAGTTTCTTCCATAAAATAAAAACTGGGTTGTTTAAAACATTTTTTTTGGCATCCAAGTCAATCTAACCTAGACTTCACCATTAAGAACCTTGATTGTTCATGGGTATTTATCAAACTAAGATTAGTCAAAATACATTGCAAATGTGCTTCATTTTCTTGATTAAAAGCAATCAAATACTTGAGATTTGCCAAATCATCTCAGTGGAAAAAAGATTTTAAATGAGGCACATGTTTCCTATTAGAAAAAGAGCAGAGTCTGTGATAGCTTCATTAAACCCTAGTTACAAAACAGTTTTGATGACAATAAAAACAATGTGATCAGCAAATCTGAATCTTGAGAAAATATTACTGAATAATTTTCCAGTTTTTTTTCTCCTTCTGTCAAAAGAACATCACCCAAATTCCTTATTGGATCATTAGATGCTTTTATAAAATCAACACAATATCTAGCAATGTTCTTCCCTCATCTTAAGTAATGTGAGTCTTTGAAATATTATCACTTTTCTTTCATCAAAGAGAAAGGAAATGTTAAACTTCTTTCTCATGAGGTATTTATAATTTAGGTAAAGAGTCAACTAGACCCCCAATGTTCCAATGAATGCAATGCTCCAATAAAAATCATGTCCAAAAATAGTGATATGGTTGCAAAATTTCAAATGTTTTCTTTAAAAATTACCTATTGATATTGTTTCATAAATATTGATGTTAGAGTTTAGCAATGATCAAACCTGTTTTCAATTTTTATAATGGTTTATATTGATTCATTATTTTACTGAATTTTGTTATTTTGTTTTGTTTGTTTCCCATTACTGGGGAAATGGGGAAAAGGAACTAATAAATTCAATTCTATCAGATTTTTGTATTTGTCAGATATTTACCTTTAAGTCTCATTGAAATACTTTGAAGAATTATTTGAGAGAATTCTCAGCAGCTATTTATATAGACTGAACCTAGAATTCTTTTTGTCTGTTGAACTGATAATGTATGGTAGAAATACACCCAATAGAAATATTGATGCAATTCAGAATAACAGAAAAAATAAAAAAGAAAAGCCAAATATGACATCGAAACAAAAAAGGAATTCAGGACACGAAGGCTGGGAAAGACCTAATCTTTACCCCATTTTCTTCTGTTGTTTCTGTGGCATGTAAGAGAGTACATACTTAAAATTGATAAACAAAAAGAATGAGAATGTTCAACTGGCTATATTTAATTTCCTAATTATGTATTTTATCCCACAAAGTTATATTTTCATGATTATTTTCAATATGGATTTAAAAAAATTTATAATATATCCATTAACATATAAATGTCTATGAAATAATAGCCAATCCATGTCTGTGACATGTAATAAGAATATTTAATATTTTAAACTCACTTTATTCTTCTTTAATATGATAGGGTTAGGATTTTGATTCTACATAATTAAAATACACATAATTAACATATAGAGGAAATAGACATATATGTGTATATATATATATACACACACACAATAAAAGTAATAGTGTATACATCAAATCATAATAGTTAATGAAGTGACCAAAGACAGTTAATATATGATTAACATTTATGATATACCTTTGAACACTCCAGTACATCGAAAAAGTATTTCAATTTTTTTAGTGTGCTTCTTTCTCCTCCAACTGTCTATAACTGCATATTCTTTTTTATTTATCTCCCAAGTAGTTTATTTACTGTATTTCAATGCCATTGAAACTGTTCTCTTATGGTACATTTGACAAAATATTGGCCAAAATAATTTCAAATACAAATATTTGTCAATCTTTATTCAAACAGTTATTCTACCTCTATACTGTTTCATGTAAAGCTCTAAATAATAAACAGAAGTTTTATTCAGGTAGACTGCACAAATGAGAAATAAGATTATGGTATGGTCTGCTGTGATAGATGGCAAACTTCCCATCACTCTTGTTATATGCAACCTTTATGTATTGGATGTGAAAGGATAGACCATATGGTTTGAAAGGAATTTCTAAAATATATGTTTTCGAGTTATATTTTACTTTTTGATGACTTACATGTGTACTATAGCATATTAACCAAATGCTCTTAACTTATTTTCCAAGTCATTACTATCTTCTCTTTCCTAAAGTCCTCTATATTACACTGGACAGATCTTAGTGCTTGCAAACAATGGAAAAGAATGACTATGCTCTAACATAACTTAAATTTTACTTATATCTAAATGACTTCTTCACAAATGACTATTCCTCTCAACTGTCATCACAAAAATATTCATGCAAACCAGTGAGGTTTTTGGTTATTTATTGCTGTATAACTATCACAAAATATGTGCCATAGATATCGATTCAGATATATCTCAAATCTGTAGGTTGAATTAAGCTCAGTTGGCTTCTTGATTATGATTTCTCTTGTGATTGCAGTTAGTTGATATTTGGAGCTATAGATATTTCAAGGTTTCTTCAATAACATGTCTGTGACCTGAGCTGATAAGATTAGCTGTGGACTGTTGAAACAGTTTTCTCTTCATGAAGCCACTTTACATAGCTAGCTGGGCTTCCTCATAAAATGGCAAATACAAGGTATTTGGATTTCTAAATACTGGAATTCCCCAAAGTAAAGGTTCTAAGGGACTAAGGCAGAATCAGCAAGGTTTCCTGTAATTGCATAATCAGAGGATCAAAGTCACTTTTGCTACACTTTATTGGTTACATAGGATAAGCCCAGATTCAAAGAGTGCAGGAATTACACAGGAATTGAACACTGGGAAGCAAGGTTCATTCATGTGGGAAGGCAACAATAACACAATGGCAACTGTTTTACTTTCACATCTGCTAAACCAAATACCATAAGAGTTTTCTTAAATACTGGGAATTTATTGAGTTACTGTTTTAAGTCTCGGAGAAGTCCAAAATTGAGGTCTCAGCAAGGTGATGCATTCTTCTGTAAGAATGACATTCTGGGCTAGGCTCCCCATGATCTTTGTTCCTTGACCTTTCTTTCAAATAGCAATGCATGTGGTAGGCTCTCATGACTTCTCTCTCCATCTGACTTTCAATATGCTTATAAAGGTCTCCAGTAATCCAGATTAAAACTCAATCTGGGGAAGAGGATGTGGCTCAAGTGATTGAGCTCCCACCTACCACATGGGAGGTCTAGGTTCGGTATCCAGTGCCTCCTGGAGAAGTCAAGCAAGACAGCAAGCTGGTGTGATGAGCAGTCACAGCAAGCTGATGCAACAAGATGACACAACAAGGGGACACAAAGAGGAAAGATAAAGAGATACAACAAAGCAGGGAGCTGAGGTGACTCAAGCAATTGAGTGTCTCTCTCCCACATGGGAGGTCCCAGGTTCCATTCCCTGTGCCTCCTAAAGAGAAGACAAGCACACAGCAAATGGACACAGAGAGCAGACAGTGAGCACAAACAACAAGGGGGGGGGTAATAAAATAAATCTTTACAAAACAAAAATAAAAAACTCAACCTGATTCAATAGGGTCACACCTTAACTGAAAAAAACATGTTGAAGAGATCTCATATACAATGGGTCCACACCCAATACAACCACAGCCTAGACCAAGACCATGTCCAAACTGGGATAAAAAATTCAATCTACCACAGCAAACAAATCAATAACATCTAGAAAGAGCTGATTTTAGAAGTTAATTCTTTATTAGAAGGAGACTTCATTCTAACAAAATGAAAATTGTTATTTTAGGATAACAATATCTAAGTGAGCATAAAACTATAACCTCATCTGAAAAGGTTATCCACTGAACCACTCATTTTATCATTATTTCATTGCACTGGGTATGTGGAGTTGGCATTTATATCAGATATTTTTCAGAAGCCACAATAAATCTGTTTTACATTTATGACAGTTGGCTGATGACATCAGTTCTTTCTCTACTGTATGACAGAACAGTGGGATATCAATCACTTGCCATGGCAATTTAAATGTGAAAAGCTATTTTCCCTGAAAAAACAATGGATACTCTGCCATGGAAATTTCTGTGGACTCCTTATGAGGAGATGGATAATACTCTATTAGGGCAAGCTTTCTTAGATTTCAACACAAATGATGTTCCTATTTCCAATATTTATAGTTATAGTTATTTTTCTATTAATAAAAATATAAGCACTCTGGAGATCAGTTAGTCTAGAATTTATTATTAACTTCCTTCTGCCAAAATCATTGCTCTAAAACCTGATGATTAAAGGAACTTTCTAAAAGAAATTATAGCTATAGTTAACTATTTCACCATTGTTAATCATTGATAATCATCCTTTGACTAGTTCAGGAGTTATTAACCAGGGGTTCACAGATCCCCAAGGGGTCTGTGGAAAGATTTCAGGGGATCATGAGTTTGAATTGAAAATAATCAACTTATTTTATTTTCTCTAACCTTATGGCAGTTTGATATTATTTATGAATACCGAAAAGAGATATAGATTTTGTTTGTAAACTGATCTGTTCCTCTGGGCAAGATACCTTGTGATTGATTTAATTTCAAAGGCTTTATGTTTACTTGACATTGCTTTGACCACATCATTAGGGCATGCAGGGTTGAGTTCCCACCCCCTTTTTGGGCTATATAAACAGACACTCAATCAAGAACACAGAAGTAGACACAGAGAAGATACACAGAGGGAGAGAGAGAGCTTCATAGACATGGCAGTGGCCCTGGGAAGACAAATAAGTCATTACCTGATAGTCTACAGCTGACCTTATGAAGAGACCACAGCAGCTGAGCCCAGAAAGAAATGAGCCCTCCAGCTAAGATAAGAAGAACCTGGGCCCACGGAGCTTTAAGAGCGAGAGGAAGGTGGAGCAGACTATGGGTGAGAAAATAATTTTTATGGTACCTTGAGTTGGACTCTTTAGGACCTTATATCTGTAAGCTTCTACCCCAAATAAATACCCTTTATAAAAACCAACAGATTTCTGGTACTTTGCATCAGCACCCCTTTGGCTAATACAGACCTCTAACCGAAATCTAACATTTCCTTCACTTATGAATGTATGCAATAAATAAATTACAGTAGTATTCATGTCACCTGAATGGCAAAGGGGTCCATAGAACAAAAAGGGTTAAGAACCCCTGGTCTAGTTTATGAATTAGTCCATCTCTGAGGCAGGAATATTGATCTACTTATCTATGTTCTAATTTGGCCCAAATAAATTTAACCACTAAAGGCATGACAGGCCTGCTATTGTATTTTTTAAAGTTGTGCAACCATCTCCAAAATCTCAATTTTAGGACATTTCTATTGCACCCTGGTAAAATTCCTCATGCCCAATGACTGTTAGTCCTTGCCTGAGCTTTTACCACCCTTGCCGCTATCAACAACTAATCTAGTCGCTGCCTCTATAGATTTGCTATTTTGGCACATTTCCTACAAATG
>PVKH010038881.1:0-11272 GCA_004027955.1 Chaetophractus vellerosus | reverse complement strand
TGTGACCCTCGACACAGCAGTAACTATGATGACACAAAAGAACCAGCTGTGTCCTATACTCCCTATTTGACCTGATCCTTTAATCAAAGATTTGCCCAGTAACCACATCCAAAAAAGCAAATCAAAACAACCACCACTATATAACATGAACAAACAAACTTTGGTGCCCAGATTCTCATAGTTTCCACAATGCTCACTCTTGCCTTGAAGACTATCTTAATGCATCATATTCAGAGGAAAATCCACCCAACACCACTCGAAAAGTAAAACTGAAATATCACTGCAATCTTTAGCATGGGCTTTCACAGAATGTCACTGAGAGATTTCCTCCTTAATCTACTTCAAAACCCCTTCTTGCTCTCAATAATTCACAAAGCAAGATATAGAAACTGTCCCCTAATCTCCCTATGGTTCCAAAATTTCGCAGAACTTTCTCTGAAACCTACCCCATGGTAACCTTTTTTCTTCCCTTGTCCTACATTTCTCTTAATCTATTTCCTTCTTCCCAACCTTAATCAATCAAGTTAGTCTCAGTCCCTTTCATTAACCCAGTTCACATAACAAAGGCCAGAAACTGTGGGGTCAATGTCCATCTTCTCTGTCACAGGAACAGAAGGGAAAGATGCCATGTCATTTTCTCTTCTTCACAGAAGTTATGACACTTAGAACAGCGGTTCTCAACTTCCAACACGCGTAAGAACGACCCAGGGAGCTTGCTCAAATACAGACCCCTTGGCCCTATCTCCAGAGACTTTGACTCAGTAGGACAGGGTGGGATATGCAAATTTCATTTCTAACAAGCTCCCAGGAGGATGCTGATACTGCTGGCCCACCAATCACACTGAGTAGCACAGATAGAACCCTGGGGAAAATTCTCAAAGGCCCTTTGGGCAGGATCAACTCATGGCAATGTTTGATATTTGTAATATCTCTCTACATATACTTATACTTTTCTATCAAGATACATATTCTTTCAGGAGAGAGAGAGTGAGAGAGAGATGAAAAGTAGATAAAGAGGATGGATGGATGGATGAATGGATGGATGGAAGGATGGATGGATATATATACAGAGAGAGGGAGAGATAATGATATATAGAGAGCTTAGATAAAGAGTGAGAGAGGGAGAGAGAGAGAGAAAGAGATGATAGATAAATAGAACATTCATTCAGGAAAAAAATAAAGAGAGGGAAGGAGGGAAGAAAGAATTCATTCTATCTACCTCTCACCACTTGTCCAGCTATGTGGTGGTAAGTACTGTCTATCACAGTGCCAAGGATGTCCTTTCTTCAGAGTTCAGGGTTCTAGGATGGCATTTTTTTTAAACTGTCTCCCTGCCCATCACCTAGTCTCTTCAAGAGTCCTGCTGGTGACCACTATATTAGTCAGGGTTCTCCAGGGAAACAAATATGTAGATATTATGAGATTTACTATTGGAATTGGCTCACAGGACTATGGGGATGGACAAGTATAAATTCTGTAAGGCAAGCCCTGAGCTGGGAACTCTGATGAATTCCCCAAGAGAAGCTGGCTAGCTGAAGTAGAAATAGAAATTCTCCTTTCTAACTACTGAAATCATCAGTTCTCACTTTAAGGCTTTCAACTGATTGGATGAAACTTTTCTCATTGCTGAAGGCAATCTCCTTAGTCGATTGTAGATGTAATCAGTCATAGATGCAATCAACTTACTGATGATTTAAATCCACAATATAGCCCCCCAGTAACAATCAAGCTAGTACTTGTTTGACCACAATTGGACACCATAACCTAACCAAGTTGACACATGAACTTAACCATCACAACCACGAACACGAATTATTTGACAGAGTTCCTGCAAAAACATACACACCCAGAAAATATCTGTGGACTAAGGAAGCTCATGATTATCCCTTCCAGACAAGGTTTCTCCATAGTCTCTCACCCTTCAGTCCTTCTTTATAGATTCTGCACAACTGCAGGGTTTATAATGAAAACTTATCTGTCCCCGGTTCCATCTCTTCTCTCCCCACCACCATTTCTCCTCCAAAAGAAACAACTGCATTATACTATTTTACCAGTTTCTTATGGTATTTGTCTTCACATTTCTAAGTAACATGATAATACTATACTATTTCTTCTATTTTAGATGTCTGGTTTTTCATACTGTAGATAATGTGATTTTAGGTCTGTTTTGGTCAGCCACAGGCGTGCCTTTTGAAATATACCAAAGATTGGTCAGTCTTTATAAAGGGTATTTATTTGTGGTAGAAGCTTACAGTTACCAGGCCACAAAGCATAAATTTCTTCCCATACCAAAGTCCACGTGTTGGAGTAAGATGGCTGCCTGGCTGCCGATGTCTCCAGGGTTCAGGCTTCCGGGTTCCTCTGTTCCCGGGGCTGCGTTTCTCTCCGGGCTTAGCTTCTGTTTCCTTCACGAGTTCAGCTGTAGACCATGAGGCTTTCTATGCTTTGCATCTCTCCACAAGGCCAGCTGTAGACTATCGGGCGAACGGCTCACTCCAACATCAGAACTTCTTCTCAAATCTCCTTCTCCAAATCTCTTCTCTGCTTCTCTCCAATCTCTGCTTCTCTCAATCTGCTGTTCTCAATCTGCTTTTCTCAATCTGCTTTCTAGCCTTTATACCTGAGACCACGCCCACCGAGGGGTGGGGCTCAACGTCTCACTGACGTGGCAGTTAACACCCTACTCATAACTTAATCATGCCCAGATGAACAGATTAGTTTACAAACATAATCTAATCTATATTTTTGGAATTCATAATTAAATCAAACTCAAACCATTACAAGGTCTTAAACCATAACTCACTCAGATATTTTCCTTCCCTAAATACCAGAATACAGTTTTTTACATTTGGAAAATTTTATATTCCATGTTTTTATTATGACTCTGTACTATTATTCATCACTGAGTCAAGTAGTGTATTATGATTATATTTCCCTTTCTTAAATAATTACATGTTACTCTTGGAATTAATTGCTTCTTTTACATTTGCATTTCTTTCTTTGAGGCTCTGGCTAAATCTTCTCATGATGTCCAATTACTTTTATTGGCAAAACTATAATAATGTATATCTATCAGTTTCATTTTTTCCCTGGAATCTTTTCTCCTTCATCCCTCCAGCATTCTGCACTAGTAGCTAGCGCCAGGTCTGCAGGATTTCCCTTTCCCTCTTTCCCATGCTGGATCCTCTGCTTTCTAGGTCCTGTGTCATCCTCTTTTTTTAAAGTAATCCCTTGATCTGTTGGAATATCTTGCTGAGAAATCTTGCTTCAAAATCTTGCTGAGAAATCTGCGGGAGATTAAAAAAATAGTAAAAAGACCTCACCTGTATGAAAATGTCTTCATTCTAATTTCACACTCAACTGATAATTTTATGAGGTATAGATTTCTAAATTGAAAATCATTTTTCCCAGAAATTGAAGCATTGCACCAGTGCTTTCTAGCTTCCAGTCTTACAGTTGAGGGGATGGGTGGTATTCTTATCTCATATCCTTGTAGGTTTTTTTTTCTTTGGAAGCTTTGAGAATCTTTTCTTTATACCCATATTTTTGAAATTTCATCATCATATGTCCTTTGTGGGTCATTTTTCCAATCATGGTGCTAGACCTTTTGCATCCCAAACCTCAGGTCTTTGATTGTGAAAATTTTTGTATAAAAGTTTTATAATATTTCCCCTCCATTTTCTCTGCTTTCTCTTTCTGGAATATCTATTATTTATATGTTAGACCTCCATTACCTTCTAATTTTATCTTTTCTCTCTCACTTTTCACTCATTACTTTTGTTCTATTTCTAGAAGTCTTCAAATGTTTTCTCTAAATTTTCCATTGAATTGCTGATATATTTTCATTTCCATGAGCTCTGCTCTATTTTATTCTCCTAACATGGGTTTTTAAATATTCTTATTTTTGTTTTATGTATATAATTTTTTTATCTTTCTGAGAGTATTAATCTTTTTATTTTACATTTTCTTGTGATGAAATTTTTTCTTGTGATTGAATTTTTTCTTCTGATTTTTTTTCTGTTTGTTTGTTTGTCTTGGTTTCTGTCTTCATATTATAAACTTTCCTCTTTGTTGATCTTTCCTATTTAAAATTCAGTCACCTTACTGGAAGCTCCTTGGGCATAAGCTCTCCAAACGATGGGCTTCACCATGGGATGCCTGGAAAGACCTGCCATTTTGGGACCTTCAGATCTTTCTTCCAGTCTCCTGACTGGGAGCGCTAGGCCTGGCTACCAGTGTTCTGGGACAGAGCAATAAATGAAGTCAGGGCCTCTATGTAGATGTGACTTTCATTTAATCCTATTTTTGGTATGGCCCTACTTCCATCCTTGGCCAAGAACAGACACATTTTTCTTTCTCAGAGTTTGCATCCTGATTTGTCCTTAGAAAAGTATGCTCACCATCAATGGGGACACTGTGGTGTTAGATCTGGCCTGAGAGCCTTACTGTGGGGCCAGAAGGAAAAAATGCCAGAGGGCATCCTGAGTGCACTAAAACCCCAGCTGGGGGAAGAAGAAAGGGTGCCAGAATCTGGGAGCAGCAAGATGAGAAGGTGCCAGTTGTGCCCTTGGCCTTCTTTTGACCTCCTCCTCCACTCACTTTCAACAGGCCAAGACAATTGCCTTTAAATTCTTTCTACCCACTCCTATCTCTTTCTGCCTCTTGAGGCAGTGCAGTAGCAGGGAAGGAAGGCCTAACTCAGGAAGTCTATTCCACAGGAATATGCCCATCTGGTGGTTAACTGTAAACAGAACTGTTTTCTGGGATGATTTCTTCCTTGCACTACCACGTACATGTACAGTTTTACAAAAATTCTGCTTATCATCTTTATGCTTCATTTACCTAGATAGGTTGTTAAAATATCATAATGGATATCACTATTATGTAAATGGACTGCAATTTTAAAAGGCATAATAAACCTTGTGTATTCCAATCATAAAATGTATTTTCCCACCCCTCCTCCTATTTCTCTTGGAACATCAGCAAACTGAATTGCAAGGAAAATATAATGAAAAGATCTTAGGTTATCCTGCAGACATGAAGACATGGGAAGTTGGCTATAAAATTACATTTGGGTATTTTTTCTTATTCCCTATTCAACCTCTGTCCAAAATTTCTCTATGAAATAGGAAACTTTCTTCCCCTTTCCCGCCTCTGCACTCTGCACATCTAGGACTAGCTGGCCTTTTATAAACACTCCCCTTCGCTCCCCACCCCATCTCCTAAAATACTCAGCAGCATTAGAGACTCATTCCTCAATGCCTGAACTGTGAAAAAAAAAATTGAGTTCATAACAAAGAGCCTCCTAACACTGCCAAGATAAATTGTGATCAATCCCAAAAAGTTATACATATTCCAAGAAAATAAGCATCAGCAATTTTAAAGAAAACCAAGATGTATGACCAAATAAACTCAGTGTGTACAGAGTTGTACAGAAACAGGCATGCAATAAAAAGGCAGAGGGTGGCTTAGGAGTTATAGATTAAGCCCTAACTCCAATTCACATGGGATTTTAATTTTCCCATGTGTCTCCTGTTTCATTCACTTCTTTCTCCCCTCTTATTCTTCCCTTGATTGAAGGGTTAAACATGGTGAGAATAGTAATGATCACGTGGATTATAATCAAAATCATATGTACTGTGGAAGTTGGGGAATGCCTTCATGTAGAATATTCTGATTATTTTTACCTTTAGACTTCGAGCATGTGTGATATTTATGGTGACCTTTGCCCTACTTCTTTGTCTTGCATCTTGAACATAACTCACAGCCCTACAATCTGAAGAGTACATTACATTTCAATGCTAAAACACTCTAAACAAGTCTTGTTTAAAAGACATGTGATGAGGTCAAGCCCAAATTATCCAAAGGGACTCGAATGCATGAACTGAGTTCATAAATGTTTATGAGCATCTAGGCTTGAGCTTTCCCATTGGACAAGGGGGGGGGGGAAGAGAGGAAGAAATTAAATAAATTCCAGCTAGATAAGCAGTCTGGTTGAAGGAGCAGGATATAGTGGGGGGTGGAGGAAAGGCGATCATAAGCCAAAAAGAGAAAAGATCATTAAACTCGAGTTTGAAAGGAAATTGCACAAACAGTTAATAAAGAGATCAAAACAAGGGTGGTATGTTCCCAGGACCCTGGACAAGTAAGCATCTGGCAGCTGATTTGTATATATGGCAATGTGAACAAAGTAGATATAGAATGCACAGCTGATTGATTCAAGAGAGTTCCAAGCAGGCACTTTCTTTTTCAGCATCACTGAAAAGAAAGATGGCTAAATCTTCAATTAAAAAACAAAAGATTTCACACTAGACAATGGTGGTCATTCGGTTAATAAGCATTGTCAGAAAAGAACTGAAAAGTCTTTTAGGAAATTTAGCTAATGAGATTAGTGAGAAATATATTCCAGATTGTGTGATCCTTCTTGACCTGTTCTTAATTTGCTCTCATTTCTCCTCTGCCTCAAGCAGCACAACCGTGGCATTTATCAGTAGGCTAAGACCACATGCAAAGGTCCATGGCAAGAAGCTGCAGAATTAACCCAAAATGCCATATTAAATAATCTTTCATAGGAATTATTTGCAAAATACATTAACAGGAAGCATTTTAGCAAAAATATGTAGGAAAGAGGATTCACCGCATAAGCCACTCTTTTCTCTGCAGGAAATGATAGTTCGGCTCAGAGGCCAATATCAACAATGTGTCCTGCAAGCTGACCCATAGTCACAGGGGTCTAGCCAGTCCTGCTAACAACAAAGGCATGATTTATCTCTAAGGATGTAAAGGAATGAAAGACATAGCCTAGAAATTTGGGGTTTATAGAGATCAGATTGATTCCATGGGACAATGACTTTCCCACCATTCATATCTTTATACCTGTATACCTCTATGCATTTATGGTACCAAGCCATATCTCAGGACCATGTTGGTGTTGAATGACCCATCACTATCTTAATATTTCACTTTTTCACACTAGTGTTTACTTTAGCTAGAAACTTATTAATAAAATTTCTTTAATTTACAAAGTAAACTTTTTTTTTTTTTTACCAAAGCAAGGTTCATCTTTGATTTACTATATATTTATTTTCTTGGAAAGGTGCTAATTTGCATGAGTTAAGTCATTTTTCCAAACACCTAAACTATTTTTCTGAAGCACAATTCCAAGGCTTGCCTTCTGTTTTCTGTCCACTTAGTAAAGGAATGGCTACCCCTAAAATTTTTGTGTAACATTTATGTAATTGAGTATCTTTAAAAAAATTAATCAATAAAAAAATTGTTGCCACACACACACAAAAAAAGATATAATTTCTGCTTTGAGGAGACAAATGGATGCATGAAACAGAAAGATTCACCCAACCCAAAAACCCCTCACCCAAAGATCCAGCTGTTAAAAAGATCAATATTTGGGAACCAGCTGTGGCTCAATTGGTAGGGCTCTGGTTTACCACATGGGAGGCCCTGGGTTCGGTTCCCGGGGCCTCCTGGAGAAGGCAAGCCGCTACACAGTGAGCTGACTCAGCGGGATGCTGCAGCAGGGGGAGATAAGCAGACACAGAAAAACGCAAAGCAAATGAACACAGCAAGCACAAGCAGCAAGGGGGCAGATATAATAAATAAAAATAAATCTTTAAAAAAATCAACATTTTTTTCTCTTCTTTTACAGGTCATGTCTAAGATTCCTTTTTCCAAAGTTACTATAACACCTATCTTTCAAGAATCCAAACAACCAAAACATTCAGATAACTGGAACTTTTCTGCATTTTATCTCACAGTAAGAAAGAGGCAAACTAAATAAATAGATGGATATCAGAGACTTGGGATTTTGCTGTTGTCATGTTGTTGTTTTTTTGTTCTATCTTTTATAGTAGGGCATAGGATCAGTACACCTTATATCAGCATCTACATCCTATGCATCTATAATACTCCATGTATGTTTAGTCATAATTATATTGAGGCTCTTCAAGGCATTAGCCATCAAAGGACAAAAAAAATTAGTTTTAATGCTATATGTCTTATATTTTGTTGAAAAACTTTTAAAACTGGAGAGCAATGTAGCTCTCAATTAACCATAGCATTTTATGAACCAGAACACCTAAATGTTCCTACATATTTCATAAATAGGAAAAATAGATTAAATTCTAGTTCAGTAGACTAAATCAGTGATAAAACATGTGCACACATACAAGCACACACAAATACACACATTAGCTTTAACAGGAAAGTCAATTATGTAGAAGAAATGGAACTTCAATCACCCTCAAAGCAAAAGAAGACAGTTGCAAAAGACCATATATTGTGTGATTCCATTTATATATAAAGTTTCCAGAATAGACAAATCTATACAGACAGAAAGTAGATTAGTGGTTGCCTAAGGCTGGAGCAGGAAAGGGTAGGGGGAAATGGAGAGTGACTACAAATTGGTATGGGTACCTTTTGGAGTGGTAAAAATGTTTTAAAGTTAGATTGTGGTGATGGTTGTACAACTCTGTGAAAATACTAAAAATAATTGAATTGTACACTTTAAATGGCTGAATTGTATGGTATACAAATTATATTTCAATAAAGCTGTTTAAAAAATACCTTCTCAGAGATAATTACCCAAAGCTGCCCGGCACATGGCTAGGTTAACAAAATCAAACTGAGAGGGCAGCAAACCATTGGGTGACTCCCCATTGGCTCATTGTCTTCTCTCCTTTCCTTGTCAGTGGTATTTGACTAATTTCTGTTTCCTTCTCTGCTTTCATCCCATGAATTTGGGATTGTACTTCCCCATCTGTTCACTAACTTGACTTTGAATTTCTAGTCCTTCTTAAAATAACTCCATCTCCCCTTTGGAATGCCCACTGACCAATGATCTTGCTGATGGGACCTCTTACAAAGCCTGACACCTGAACCCATTCTACCAATCTTGGCTAGCACACTTCCGGACTCTGCCAACTTTCCATTATCCTCTAATCCGAACGTCAGTCTTCTCCAGGGATGTTAAGTGGAAACAAGGCACGGCCAGCTGATTAACTTCAGGCTGGGCTCCTCAAGAAGACTTTGCTGGACTTGTGCCAGTCACCTGCATCTAAATGAAATGCTGTGAAATATCATAGAGACCCATACTAGAGAGCACATAAACTTTTTTAGGGTTAAACTGACCTAGATACCAGCAAGTTTTCCATTTGGGTTGGACTGCCCTGCCCTCCCCCCACCACCACCAAGATGCATGCTACAGAACTGAATGCTGGGGGGTTATAGCAGCACTACCTGGATCCCCAGAATCAGGGAGGTCCACATCCTGCCCATCACATTCATGCATGACCCGGAAGCACCTCTTCAACTAGAGACCGTTTATTTAATGCCCATGTTTTTCATAGCTTAGAAACAGGGGGAGTCCTAAGAAGAGCTTTTCTGATCTCATGGAAAGATAGAAGTTAGTCATGTTGCTTCCTTGGGTTGTTCAGCTTTACCCTGTTTTCTCTACCCCACATTCAGACCTCCTTTTGGCTTCACATGCAAATTCTCTTTAGGAAGTGATGCCTAAATGCCCAAGTCACTGAGTTGTTCTGTGCTCTGACTCCCTGAAGCTTTAGATTTTGACTGGAAGAAATTGCTTGAAAGCACAGACATCTTTTTCTGACCACTGGCAAATGGCAAAGTTTTCACATGCTGAAAGCAATGCTTTTAAGTGAGAAACATAAGAACCAATTTGTCCATTATTGTATTATCCTGCCCAAACACTTAATAATTAAAGGACAGGCCAGAACACCTCAGTCAATTACCCAAAAGGTTTTCTTAAATGTTTAGTGTGAAGAGTTGATAAGTCGCCAGCAGCCTAAGAAAATTCTTTTAAGTATTTACCTGGAAGTTATCATAGACTGAATGAATGCTTTAAATTTCAATTTCTTTATAGCAGTCTTAGTTTTGTGGAACTTTAAATGTTAGAAATAACATAATATAACTCCCTCACCTTACTGATAATAAAACTGAGACCCAATGAAGAGAAGTGGTTTGCCCAAGGCTCCAGAACTAAATACATGACAAAATCAGGACTCGAAGAGCCCAGGTCCTCAGACCCCTGAACCAGGGCCATTTTTCACTCCACAATGTGACAATAATTTATGATGATGTGAGTTCTGCAAAATTTCTACTTAATCTGGGGGGGAAACTAGGGGGAACGAGAAGGAAAGTATTTGGAAGAGATGGTAATCAAATAGCCTCCTTGTTCAGGACTCCCTGCAATGCCTGAAACAGAGAACATTGTGAAGACTGTAACCTGTCTCACTGCATCAAAAATAGCAAAGCCCTTCTGGCAGGTAAAAGACTGATAACCACAAAGCCTTCCCACTCCCCCACATTCAATGCCTGGAAATTGAAAGCCCAAAGCCCTCTGTGTTAAAACACAGCCAAGCCCCAAATGAACAGTGAGTCATGCCAGCCTTAAATAGTTGCAATAATCTCATACTTGTTTGTATATTACTCTCTTGTAGCAAAATAATAATAGCAATGATATATACATATTTTATACATAACAGAAATTCATACTCAACTTATCATCCAATAAAAAGGAGATAAAGAAGGAATTACAAGGAAGAAATAAAACAAGCTACACTTCATTAGGCCTATCTCCTGATTTGCCTTAGACTTAACCTAATTTCTCTTTTAGGCTTATTAGAAACTCACTTTCTCCCATCAGTAAAAATTATCTATAGCTATACATTTTTATGCTATTAGCTCTCTCTGGCATTGCCGATCAGTAATTCCACAGAGCAGTTTCATGGGGGTGGAGGGCAAGTGAGTGAGTCATAGAGGCTGCTAGGAAGAAACCAGAGCTCTCTGTCTGAGTAAAGGAGAATTAGGCTATTCCTTAGGTTGGGAGCATATCAGATATTGCTGTCCTTGAAGGTGCTTCTAAGAGCTGGAAGGGAACCTCCTAAAGAGGATCCACACAAGGCAAATGGTCTTTGGAGCCAGAGGGCAGCATTGTGAGGTGATACAGACAGAGCTTACATCTTGGTTGCCTGATTACTAACTTGATGGTATTGGATCAGTTACTGAACTTCTGTATGAAATAAGATCGGCAGTACCTACACCATAAGGTTGTTGTGAACATTAAATGAAGTTAATATATGATTGTACCTATCCTGGTGCCTACACAGATTATGTTGGCCAGAACTAACTGATAGCTTCCTTCCCTTCCCTTCCCTTCCCTTCACTAAGGGAAACGAGAGATTGGCTATCCTGTCTACAGTTGCACCATAAAAACCTTCCACTGGGGTCCCATGAA
>PVKH010038880.1:0-11254 GCA_004027955.1 Chaetophractus vellerosus | reverse complement strand
AGGTTCATTTAACACATACATTTGAAACAATATAGATTTGCAATAACAGTATTTTTTAAATATAAAGAAAATACTTAGTATTTTTTTTCAGGCTTCACTAAATTTTCTACCAAATTAGAAATATTCTTGGCAGCACTTGTCTGCTTGACTCTACCCATACCATCCCACCTCCTATGCCCCCTAACCAGTTAGGTGTTGGAACTCTAGCCTCATTTTATGGCACACCAGTATCCAACTCTGTGAAGAGGCCAACATCACTTGAGAGATGGGGAGAGCTGGAAAGCCCAACCCAAGTCCTCTTGGGTTGTCAAGTGTGCCAAGTCCTCTTTAAAGCAGTTGACTTCAGGAGTACCACTATCCTGTCTTGAATCCAGGAGGCCTGGGTCAAGGGCAGCTGTTAATAGTGGGGAGAAGGCACATATAAAATGTTTACTGGAGTCAGCTTATTTTCCCCATTATTTAGTCTTCAATTAAGCAACATTGAATTGTGTCTTTTTCATTTGAAACTAAATGCATTCTGACTCATACAGTTTGTTTTACCCAATGTGAAATTGAATTATATGGTGCATAACACTAAATTATGAAAACATGAATTACAGATATTTGAAGAAAGCCATCTCTCTCAACCAGCATGAAATTCCTTCCCGCCCACTGTCAGTCTGTATAGCATCCCTTAGAGGGCCCCACATGACTGAATGTAATTACTTCAACTTGGTCTTCCTATTTTTTTAAATCTATTTTTAATTTTACTGCCTGATTGGGATAAATCAGAGATGGCCTAAATGACAGGCTTAGAGAGGGAAACCATTCATTGTAATGAATTTCTCCACCAATCTTTACAACTGATCTGACAGTTTGGAGTTTCCAAGGTATAGCATCAAGTAAAGAAAATAGCCGTTAAAATGCTTTGGAGTCATGTACATCTATTTTCATGTAATGGAATTGAAATATCAGCTGGTATAATAAAAATATTGATTTTCCTATTTTGTCTTTTTCTAAAGCATTTAATTTTTGATATTAGCTAGGGTATTAGCTAGTATTTATTTTGACTGTTTACAGTTCTAGGAGCATGCTAGTCACTTTAAAATTATTATCTGATTTAATCCTTAGAACTTCTGAGATAGGTATTATTGTTGCTATTTCTATCTTACAAACAAAGAAACTAAGGTTGAAAAAATGTCATTAAATTACCAAGGTTACATAGCTAGTGAACGGCTTGGCTAGAATTCAAATCAGGTCTCTGTGTCTCTAAAACAGGGGTTCTTAACCTTTTTTGTTCCACAGACCCCTTTGCCAGTCAGGTGAAAACCATGGACCCTTTACTAAGTCCACACTATTCTGGGTATTATTTAATAAATATATCACACCCGCACCAACATTCCCACAAGAATAATGTTTTTTTTTTTAAATTTCAATTCAAGCTCACAGACCCCTTATTAAGAACTCCCGCTCTAGAACCTGAGTTTCACACAGGGTTTTGCACAGATCACACAGCATATGGTCAGATGCAGTAGGTTGAAGTTTTCACTTCTCTGTGTTTTGCTTCACATTCCTGCAATGCTTCATGGAGGATGGAGGATACATCCCAGCTCCTTGACTTTGGTCTCGGTCATGTGACTTGTTTTGGCCAAGGTGATTTTGGGAAAAAAAAAAAAAAAATGACATGTGCTACGCAGTTGCTGTCTTGCTCTAAATATCCTTGACAACTGAGCCTTGGCTCCACAATGAGACAGATGGAAGTGGTTGGAATTGAACCTGCAGCCCAATCCCAGCCAAACCAGCTGAGGCCAGCTGATTCAAGTCTACCTTCAGACCTGTAAGCATGAGAATAAGTGAGAGCTGTTTTAAGCCACAGAGTTTTGGTGTCGTTTGTTACACAGCATAATTATGGCGATAGCTGGTGGAAACTTTGCAGAACAGAAATCTGAATTGACTGTCTGGAAGTGAATTTAACCAGTAGACTTGTTTTTTGTTTATATGTGTGTTTGATTTGTTTTGTTGTTTTTTTTGTCAGAAGAGTTGTTAAATTTTCTTTCTTTTTAATTTGAATGGCTTTAGGATGGCATGTACCCTCCAGAGTGCCAAGATTTCCAAAATTCATTCCAGTTTTACTTAGGGTTTCTTAATCCAGCTTCATTCCCAACAACCTGGTCCTTGAAGAAATTTCTCTGTTGTTTTTTACTATAGTCTATCATTCACAGAGAGCTTCTAAGCTTACATGTTTTACTTATCTTGCTTTAAAATTATTCTCTAGAGATCTGGATCACAGATTGAATTTTTTAATGTCATAAACTTAGACTGTGAATTCAGGAGGAGATATTCTCTGTTTTTGTTTTTGTTTAGTTTATTTTACAAAAACTTGCAATTTTATATAAATATAAACCCCATTATATAATGGACTAATTGAATTTTAGAATTAGATAAAAATCTTAGGAATTATTGATTAAAAGCTGCTTATTGTACATGGAAAAATATGGCTTGTATCAGTTTAATGATTTAATCAAAATCCAGAAATCTTCACTACTGGCGTAAAGAAATTGGTTAATTTACAGTCCAGTCACTGGCACATTTCATCCTCCAAATTTTTCAGTGTTGCTCATTTGAAAATTAATTTAAATTCAGAATTGTTCTTTGTTAATTCCAATAGATGTAATTGAAAATGGGCAAATATTTCCCAGTTATCTGTTGAATAGTATAGTCTATTTACCAGTCTATATTTCAACTCTTTGTTCTTATTGGAAAAGCCTTAAAATGATTCCATAAAATAAATTACTTATTCCAATAGAATTTTATTTAGAAAAGTATTCATTGTTAACCCATTCATAAGCTTTGCTCTAAATAAAATACTGACTTGAGGTCAAGATAATACTCAACTCTACCCAGCACAACTAGAATATAATTTTTCTTGAATAAATTAATGATCAGGTATTCATAGGTGCTGAAAGTAACTCATTCAGTAAATCTGAGGGTACTTGCAGCTGCCCATGTGAATGAAGATGGATGAAGAAAATGATGCTTGATTAATATCAGTGGAAGAAGAGAAGGAAATTGCTCTCCTTAGACAGTCGTTCTTAAGCATTCCACATAGCAATCCTAGGAGAAAATGGCTATTGAATTTTATATTCATACTAAATGTCAACAAACTGTATTAAAATGAATTTTCGTCAATCTAAAATGTCTTTTTTATATAACATAGGGTATAATTGGCTGTCAAGGCCTGGTCTTTTTTAGAGAAAATGTCTTTGTTGAGTGTTCCAGAACAGCAAAGGAGACAGTGAGCAATAATAAGCCTGAAAACATATAGTAAAAGGAACTGCCACAAAAATGAGCAATTTTAGAAAAGAGAAGTTTATCTGATCTGCGAAAATGTTTATTGATGCTTTGAATTGAAATTCTGCGTGAATATTTTCCTTTGACTTTTTCTTCTTAGTGGCCATTTGTTTGTTCTACTTGGCAGGTCCCCTGCTGCCCACTCTACTGTCATTTTGGTTGGAACAGTTGTACTGAGTCACTATCATCAATTTTCCTCCCAGTTGAATCTGCCAAGGCTGACAATTATTTTACTAACAAGCACTTGTTCAGTAATGTTCAGTCACTCAGATTCCCTCCCTCATTATTTTTCTCCCATGGAGGCAATTGATCTGAACTCTTCCTAGCTCTTCACCTGGGGCTTGGAGATGGAAAAATTTGTTTCGATTTCAGTTGTAATCCTAACTCTGATTAATGGCAATGATATTTGAGTCTCATTTTTCAGGAGCAGCTGAGATCCCAAGTATCCATGTATAGATGGCCTGGTCTCTATCCCAGTATCTCCCAGCTTCATTGGTTTGAGGTGGTGGTCTGAAAGCTGAAACAGAGAAATGAAAAAACCATAGAAGCAAGATATGCTGAATAATCTTCAAAAGTGATTGCATCATTTTAGATATGAAAATTATTTTAAAGTATCACCTCACCTCAGCACCAGAAATGAGAATGAAGTCTATAGAAAAGTTTCCACCTCACAGGATGAGTAGCCTATGGTTAGAATGAAGAGTCACACATTAAGAACTTATCTCCCTGACTCCCTTAGTACCTCAGAAGCAACTGGAAGTGGAGTGGAAATTGAGGGAGAGGGTAGGAGCCTCTAGGACTCCTTTCCCAGCTTGACAGTAGAAGAAGGTTTTCAGATGCTTTGAAACATGAATGTCTTTTGTGCTCTGGATTGTATCTCCATTCCATTTCTCAACAACCCTTCTTTCTCTACTGGAAGATTCCATCCTCCTATAAAAAGGCTCTACTATCTCACACTAACAAAGAGGCCTTTTCTCTTCCTCCACATTCTGCACCATATTTCTAATCCCTTCCATGTAAATCACGAGAAGGCTCTGTCCACAGTCATCTCTTTCTCTCACCAAGAGGACCAGTTCATTTCCTCTCGTCCCCGTGTTCCTCAGGTTCAGCTGAAATCCTTGTCCTTGGAGTTCACGAGACAGTTAGAGCTCTTGGAAGAATTGTTCTTCAGGCTCCCCCCACCAGCCTGCCCATGTGCCCGTATGTTCCACTTTCCTTCCCTTGCCCGTGCTTTAACCACATGGCTCAACCCATGCACGGGTCGCATGTCATCTCTCCTACTAAAAACTTTTGCTCCAGATTCAGCACCATCTCTCCCACCTCAATTTCTTCCTCCCCCCCCCCCACCCCAAAATATGACGATTTTGCAGTATCTCCTACCTTTACAAAAATTACTTCTGCCGGACTTCATTTCATATGCAACCACCATATTTCTTTGATCCTCTTTACGGCAAAAAGTCCTTTGAAGATTTGTGAAGATTTGCTGTCACCACTTCCTAATTTTCTATTATTTTCTCAACATATTCCAACCTGGCTTCAACCCCACCATATCACAGTGACTGCTCATGTCAAGATCCCCGGTGACCTCCATGTAGATAAATTCAATGTTCAAATCTTCAGTCCTTGCATGATGAGAAATTGTGAATTTCTCAACAACACTTGATAAAGCCAGTCGTTCCTTCTTACTTGAAACAGATTCTTACCTTGGCTTCCAGCACTGTGTACTCTCCTGGTTTCTTCTTATCTCTGGCCATTGTCATTCTTATTTCTCTTGAGGCCTTACACTTCTGTTCTTTCTCATTCTCATCTCTACCCACAACCTGGGAGCAGAATATTAAATAACACTTATCAATAATTCTAGGGGCCACATACAATGTGTGAGCAAGTTGGTTGTCACGATGACTGGAGAGGGCAATTGGCATTAAAAAGGCAAAAGCCTAGGATGCTAAATGTCTTCAATGTACACAACAGTCCTATACAAGAGATAATTCTTACAACCTAAATGACAAGAGTGCCCTGGTGAAAAACCGTAATGACCACAAATGAATTTATAACTTTAGCCTCAACTTCATGCTTGAAGTCCCATTGGGACTGTCTTTTTCACCTCTCTACATGAATGTCCAGTAAGCATTTTCAGACTTAACACAACCAGAACAGACTCCCTAACCACCCCCTCCTTCTAAATTGCACCTCTCCAAATCCCCGCAATCTCTGTTTTGGCTTCAGCCACCCATTGTGTAAGTCTAGTAATCTAGGTCTTTCCGGGTTCCTTTCTCTTCTTCATTGAATCCACCAACATCCCTGAAAATTTTAACTACAAAATACATTTGGCACTCATCTACTCTTTCCATTCTCTGTTGTCACTAGTTTACAAACTCCCATCAATGTTCACCCATTTTCTGGAACTCTAATGTTAAAGCTTCTAATTCCATTGTCCTAAGTGATATTTCTTGTAAATTAGTAAAATATGTGTGTATACACATATCTAACTACACACACTTATTTATATTTTAATAAATCAGATTTTATCATAGCCTGCTTGAAACCCTAAAAGAGTTCTCATGTTTTTTAACTACACTGCACATTCCTTAGCTGAAGGATAAAATTGCTGCCTTGCTCGCCAACTTGACTCCCTACCATATTCCTGATTTCTTCACTACTATGTTCTAGCCATGTTGCCTCCTTTCTTTTATTCTAATATTCCAAGCACTGTTACCCATCAGGATCTTTGTATTTGCTGTCTCCTGGAATTATCTTTTCCCGACTGTTCTTACCTGCAGATTTTTCTGCCTTTTTTGTCTTTAACCTAAATACCAATTCCACAGAGAGGCCTTTACCCTGAGATGCTTGTCCCAGATCTTCTTGCTCCAATCTTACCATTTATTTCCTTCATAGCATCTATTGCACTCTCTAATTATCTTGATTTCTTTCTGTCTGTATTAGTTATCTCTTGCTACAAAACAAATTACCCTAAAGCTTAGCAACTTAAACAACAGCACATATTTATTATCTTTCAATTTCTGTGGGTCAGGAGACTACCATGGCTTCCTGGGTTCTGTGCTCACAGTCCTTGATAGTCCATAATCATGTGTTGGCTAAGGCTATGGCCTCATCTCTGACAACTGGGGCTGGATCTGCTGCCAAGCACTTTCACATGGCTGATAGCAGGGTTGAATTCCTTGAAGGTTGTGTGACTCAGGGCCTCAGGTCCTTGCTAGCTCTTAGCTGGAGGCCACCCTCACTTTTGTGCTGCATAGGCCTCTCCATAGAGCGCACAGTATGGCAGCTGGCTTTATCGGAGCAAGCATGTGAGAAAAGCCAGGGAAAGGGGGTACAAGCAGTGTGGGGGTTACAGTCCTTTTTACAGCCTAATATTGCAAATGACATCCCATCACTTTTGCCCTATATTTGTTAGAAGCAAGCCACTGGGTTCAGGCCATATACAGTGCCAGGGGGTTACACAAGGCCATGAATACCAGGAGGGGACGGATCAATGGGGGCATTTCAGAAACTGCCTTCCATGTTCTTTCTTCCACTAGAATATAAGCTCAATGAGGACAGGGACAATGACTGGATTGTTCATTCTATAGTCTCAGTTCTTAGCACGATGCATAGGACGTAATAGTTACTCAATAAATATTTATCGGATCAATGCATGTGAACATCCGAGTGATTGCGTTTGCTGTTTTTTGACCAAGAGACAAGTAAATATATTTAAATAAATCAATATTTTCATTATAATTTTAATGTTTTAAAATAGAGTCCTATTTAAGTGATAACTCATATTTGCATCCATCTACTTTTGTAGCACCCACGGCTTCAGTATGTTAAAAAAAATTAACTGTTTAGAATCTGGACTCTAGACCTCAACTACAAGAAACATAATAATTCATTCTTTTAATCTGTGGGAATTTTAAAATTGTGCTCTGCTTCATATTTATTTGGCTTGAAAATTCTGGTCATGGTTAGATCTTTGAGATGCTTAGTGTTGTTTGTTTGCTCGTTTGTACCCCATAAGGCATTCTGTTCTCTTCTAAATTAGATAACAGTGGCTTTTATTCTCTGAATGGCAAAATGTCAAGGAACTTTTCTGTATAGTTGGGTTGCTCTGTGTAGTGGTGATAGTGTGAATAAAAGGCCATGTCTCTTTTGTGTTACAAGGCATATGGTTAGTTGAGTCCTAAGTTATTCTTTTACAATCAAAGAAACAGTCAGGTGTTCATTTAATCATTTTTTAAGCTATTTCCTTGGGCTCTCGGTCATGAAGGACTTCTCCATTTGGAACCTTGTTCAGCTTGAGAACATTGCAAGCTACAACCTTGTCAATAGGGGCCAGAGAATTAGAGAATCAAAACTGATTCTAATTGTGAGAATATGAATTTAGTTAATCCCTTGATTTGTTGATTGCAAAGATGTTCACACCTTGCATGAATACATAGAATTTTTAAAAAACTGATTGAATAGTCCACATTTGACAACTCTTTTTTAAAGATAATCAAACAAGTCAAGAATAATACATACCTATTTGTTTTGATTGTGAAGCTACATACAGATGTAGATGTTCTTGCTTAAATTAGACCCTCACAATAGCATCTGAGGATGTGTTTATTAAGCTTTGGCCAATGTCTTTTTTAATGAGAATATTCAGAGCTTTGATTTTTTTTTTTTTTTAGAATGAAATGTTGGATGCCAACCTATGAGCTCTTTTATAGGCTTTCCCAGCAGAGAAATACATCTTGGGGGGTTGATTGAACTGTCAAGAATTGAAACTGAGTGACTAAGAGCTCAAGAAAATAGCTTGTAAAAGGATTAAATGAATACCTTACCATTTCCTTTGCCATAAAACAATAACTTAAGACCTTCAACTAACCATGTTTTGTAGCACAAAAGAAACATGTCTTTTTCTTAACTCTATCACCATTATGTATAGCAACTCAACTGTAGAGCAAAGAAAATTAGCTATCCAAGATTAAATGTGTAGTAATTACAGTAGTTATTATTGAGCAGTCAGTATAAGCCATAGGCTAAGTGCTCTGTGGGGATTAAATAATTTAATACTGCAGTTCTGAAAGGTAGACTATTATCCTCATTTTACAGAAGGAGAAATAAGGTGTGTAAAGGATAAATAAAATGTTCACGGCCTTATAACTAATGAACAATGGAAGAAAAGTTTGGGTCCAGGCAGTGGGATTCCACATTGAGTCCCAAGGTAGAAGAACCTAGGGTCTCTTCTAGCCCAATGTTTTAATGCAATCTGATCATCCTTTTGGTCGCATATCTGTGAGGTGGTTATCTAAATTCTACTGAACACAACAGAGAAGAAGGGAAGGACCAATACCTCTAGGCCTAAGCAATGAGAGGAGGGAGAAATCGGAGAAGCTAAAGCAGAAAGAGTCATGTGGTCGGCGATAACCTTGAGAAGAACAGTGACCTTTGGTGGAGGGCACATAGCCAGCCTCAGGCAACTTCCTGGAGGGAGCAGGAAACCAAATACCCAACCTGCTGATCTCCCTCGCCCTGATATCCTTCAGGGATCCCCATTGGCTAAGTCCAAATGGAAGCCAGAGGACAAGGGTTCAGTTAATGTGTTCAGTGCAGGTTAGTCTCAGAGTCAATAAAGGAGGGAGAGTTGTGTTGAGTGGGCAAATGGAAGACACACAACAGAAGCCCGATTCCTAATACAGTACACTCTAATAGAAGTTGATCATTTTGTTTAACCAGAAGTCATTTCATTATCACCTTCAGGTTTCCTGAGAATCCTTGGATATAATTTGCTTGGATTTTTAGAAAACTCAACATGAACCTATGGCCTCTCTTTGTTATATATATTATGGGTTATATTGAATTACCAAGGGTTTGATGCCATAAGGCCTGACCTTAGGAAGTTGGTACATTCTAGGAACAGCATGCCATCTGCTCCTAACAGTGAGTCAACTATACATAGTCTTTATATTGCTTGGATGGTAGCCCGTAGGATATTGGTATTGTTCTTAGTACTTTTAGAAACCTCAGTTCATTACATCAATCACAGTGACATCCTTAGAGATTTTTTTTGCTATCTTTCGCAATAGCTTTGTATGTGTTCCCACTTCTGTTACATAAAAGGATTTTTGTGATTACTTTAGCATTTTATCTTTGATATGTTAGATCCACTAATTATCATTGAACTTACATTTGTAAACTGTGCTTAACTACATACCTAAGGTATACACTTAGGTATATGCTTCTTTCCTTACCAAAAGCTAAGATACTTATCATTTATTATTGAGATCTGAATTTCTTGATATCAGTATATAAACTACCTCTTTGTTGGTTAGATGTGAAAGAATTAGAGTTGAGCCCCAAATAATGCAAGCTTCTCCAAACATTTGATTGATCAATCAGTCAGGAAAGCAAATAAAAAATATATTTAGAATTTTGCTTTCAATAGGAAAAAAATAACTTCAGCTTTAGATTCTCAATAATGATAACCACAGAAATATTAATAATATTTGTTGATGTCAACTCTGCCCTAAGTCCTGTTCTATATTTACTGTTACATTTAATCTCTTTCAAAACTTTGTTAAGCAAATACTGTAATACCTATTTTACTGATAAAGAAACTGAGGCCAAGAAAAGTTAGGTAATAAATCCAAGGACACTTGGATAGTTAAATGGGAGAGTCATGATTCTAAGCTAGGCAATTTTACCGCAGGGCCCAGGTAGTATAATAATATAATTCACGAATTTTACCAGATGATTTAAGGAGTCAACCACTGTAACATTTTCTTTCTTAAATGTTTTGTAATTTCAATAAAGAAAAGTTCTTCCCTCTTGTGTCATTATTCTTCTTATCAACTACATATCCAAGTCTACTGCTTTGCCCTTGGTAGGTGCACAGATGAAATTTAATTTCATGTCTTATACCCTGATGTTTACATCACTACCACTTTTGCCTTCTTTCTTTCCCATTCAAATATTTCTCATTATTCCATTCCCTTTGGGTTTGTGAATTCCTCTATGTGTCACTACTTCTTATCAATAAATGCATCTCCATAGCTTCTCATACTGGATTTATTTCATATACAGGCATATGGCAAAGATATTGTGAATTCAGTTCCAGACTATCATACAATAGAGGGCACGTCACATGAATTCTCTGGTTTCAAAAGTGCATATAAAAGTTATACTTATACTATACTGTAGTCTATTTTTTTTTAAAGATTTATTTATTTTACTACATATCTCCCCTTCCCCCCCCGTGGCGGCGACACGCCGAGACTTGGTCACTGCGCAGGCGCGGCTTTCCCCGCTTGTGGGCGGCTTCTGCTTCTAGTCACAGCCGGCTCTCAGTTCGTGGGTGGCTGGCTGCGCTCCATTCGCGGGCGACCTGCCCTGCCCGTGGTGGCTTTTGCCCTGTCCGTGGCAGTTTTTTGCCCTGCCCACGGCGGCTCTGGCCCACCCATGACGGCTTGCCATTCTCAAGGCAGTCTGCCCGCTAGGAGAGGTCCCCGGGAACCGAACCCGGGACCTCCCATGTGGTATACCGGCACCCTATCCACTGGGCTATCGAGCCGGCCCCTGTAGTCTATTAAGTATGCCTGAAAAAACAATGTATGTACCTTAATTAAAAATAATTTATTGGAGGATTGTGGGAATATGGCATTGGACTAACAGGCAGGGCTCAATGCTCTGACAAAAACAAAGGAGAAAGAGCCAAAAGCTGTCCAAGGGACCTGCTTTGGGCGTTAGCAGACCAGGACAGTGCTTCACAACGCCCAGGAGAGTGAGAGACAGAGAGACAAAGAATGCTAAATAACAAACGTGAGTTACCAAGCCCCTGTGGTGGCCAGGAAGGGCTCCCCTCCCCCACCCCCAAGATACTAAGCTGGGGTAAAACCCCTGGCTCACTGCAGCTGACTGAGAGGGGAACAGACATCTTCCT
>PVKH010038879.1:0-11260 GCA_004027955.1 Chaetophractus vellerosus | reverse complement strand
TCCACTGCTTTACACTAGTGCCATAGAAAAGTATGATTTTAATTTTGTTCCGGTTCTTCTCATAGTTGTCTTTTTACATCCTAACTGGAAGCAGAATGATTTCTTTCATTTATTCAGAAGAAGCTTTATCAGGGGAGTGGCTTACTATATATTTCTAAGAAATAATATATCAGAATTTAATCTTCAGTGAGAGATTAGTAAGCTTGTCATTCTTTATTTAAACCAAGTTGCATAAATGATTTGCAAACCTATTGCTCTTTTTCAAAACATAACAGAATCATTACAAACTAAAAATAGTACAAAAATGCTCCCATGTATTCTGAGGTAGGCATGTTAGGTTTCATTGATGCTTTTAATGAGATAGCTTAGGTGAATGTGTTAACATCACAATTCAGTAAAGCAAAATTTGGATTCCCCTTTTGAATCTTCTATAGTAATCCTCATTACCACTTGGTTATTTTAGCAGTACAAATGTTTACTGAAACAGCTTCTTGTGACTGAACTTTTGGTTAGCATTCTGGGGGGAAATTCTTGTATATACTGTCCCTGACCCTCAGGGAAATTAGTTAACATTTGAATTATCTAATCAGTCCATCCAGGGTCTTGATAGCCTTTGGGACACTCTAATCTGAAGCCCTTACTACAAAGGTCATAACTCTAACTAGGTGTAATTAATCAGAAATAGCTTGGTAATTAGTATAGCAAATGTTAAAAGTGATTTTCACTGGTGACATAAAAACTGCTCAATATATGTGAATGGCTAGAAGCATTGTGCAGTCACTCCCATTCTTTCATGAAAAGGGAATAAGAATCTAGAAAGTCAAATAGCCTACATCTTTCTGAGCAGTATTGTAAATTTTTGGATTACATGTGGCATTTTGGAGTTGTCTGTCACTTGGATCCATCTAGAAGTTTAGCTGAATATTGCCACTAGAGTATTATTACATCTGCCTATTTATATTAATTGTTGCTAGGCTGGTTACATAATGATTTTAAGTATTAATGCAAAGAAATATTTGTACCAGTGTCTTTTCCTAGTGATAGGGAAGTGGTAGGGAAGGAGAGATAGTAAATGTATAGAATGTTATAGTTGATATGGCAAAAGCATGTGTAGGCTAAATGAAATAAAAGCAAGTTTTGTCTTTTCCAACTTCACTGCTAAAGCAGTAATGATGAATTTTATAGAGAAGCTGCTGCTTGAATTAAACTTTAAAGATGGTGAAGCGTCCAAACAGTGGACAAGAATGCAGAGATTGGATATGGCAACAGCACAGCAGAGAGAGGGTTCAGAATGTTATCAGAGAACTGAAAGTAATGTAGTATGACTGAAGAATATGTTGTCTTCATATGAAGTTCAGAAGGGCCTTATCTGTCTTGCTATGAAGTTTGGCCTTTATTTTCAATCACTGTACAATTATGAAAATCTTTTAAGTAAAGGAATAACATGATTAGATTTATGCTTTAGAAAGATTATTCTGATAATGCCATGGAGATGGATTGGCGATGGCCATTCCTGCAGCAAAGAAATTAACTAGAAAATTGTAGTAGAGACTGGTTTATTGTTCACCAAACCATTTATTTTCCTTCTGTACACACAAATAGATTATATCTTCCAGCTTCTCTTGAAGATGAGTAAAGCCATATGATTGAGTTCTGGCCAACAGAAAATGAATAGAAGTGATGTGTGTCTGTTCCAGGCCTAGCATATAAAAATCCTGCATACTCCTTCCCCTTCTTTGCTGCTTTAGGAAGTGATATAAGACATGGTAGAGACACAAATAAAAGTTTCCTCTGTCCCCAAGTCATTATTGAGAGGGGTACCACCCATGAAATTAGAATACATAGTTTGGACATTTTGTGAGTGAAAAACTTCTGTTGTATGAAGCAGCTGAGATTTTGAGGTTAATCTGTTGCAGCAGACTATTTCAAATGAAGCAGAGATTATCACTACAGTTTGGTAGAGGATGGCAAGTTGCTGAAATAGGGCAATGCTTATGAGAATAAAAAGAAATGGGCTATTCAAATAGATGTTTAGAAGATAGAGGTAAGGGGTTTGCCTCATTTACTGTTAAGTAAATGGAGGAATAGAGAATTACTTTTAGCTTTTCAGTTTGTGCACTGGGGAGATGGTAATAGTAATGTAAATATCACAAGATGATACTAAAGTATTTTGGATAGATAATTATCCATCTGAATCAGCTGCTTTTAGGTGTCTCTATTTGGAAGATTAATTCATTTATAACTTTGTATTTCTTTCTTTCCTTTGCTCTGCTTTAATGTGGGTGGGGTATACTTCCCTGCCCCATTGATTTAGGGCTTGGCCATGTGATTTTCTTTAACCGTTGAAATGTGGGTAAGAGTGTCAGTGTGTCTGTTTCAAGCTGAAGCCTTAAGAGACACCTCATGTTTTTACCTCCTATAAGTGTTCCTGCTCTGCACCATGTGGCCATCATGACTGCTTCCATTTGCTCAAGGCTGTTGAGGCAATACACCAGAAATGGGTTAGTTTTTACAATGGGGATTTATTAACTTTTAAGCTTACAGTTCCAAGGCTGAGGAAAATGTCCAGATCAAGGCATCAGGCAATGCTATTTCCCCAAAGACATGGCTGCCAGCAGTCCCAGACTAATGTCACACGGCAGGGCACAATGGTGGCATCTGCTGTCTTTCCCTTCTCTTCTGGCTTTCTTTGCTTTTAACATCTGGCTTCCTCTGGCTTTCTCTCTCTTTGTCTGAATTAAAGGACTCCAGTAACAGGGTTAAGACCCACTCTGAATGAAATAGGTCACATACATCTTAAGATCTTACTCACCATGGGTGCTGGCCCACAGGAATGGATGAACTTTAAGAGCACACTTTTCTGGGGTCCATGTACCTTCAAACCATCACAAGATCCAATTTGAACTGAAAAGTCAGATGTATTTTCACCTTTAAGCATGAAATTTCCTTAAAGATCATGGAGTTCTGAGAAATGCTATAAAAGAACTTTGAAAACATCATGTTCAGTTCAATAAGCCAGACACATAAAGACAAATATTGTATGATGTCACTTCAAGAGATGCCTAGAAATAGCAAATTTGCAGAGACAGAAAGTAGATTAGAGGTGACTGTGGGAAGGGAAGAAGTGGGAGGAGAGCGTGTATATTTGGTGCATTTGGAGTGTTTGGAAATAAATTAATTTTTTTTAAAGTCATGGATTTCAATTTCTACCATATCATTTTAATATATCATTTTTTATTCTACCAAAAGTAAGACAACGTTTTTTATAAAGCACAAAATAGTGTTTGGATTCACATAATATAGAAGCTTAATTCTACAAAATGCCAAATAAATGCCTTTTTTTTCTGTTTGATATTTTTTTTAACATTTGTATACATGCAGTCTAACAAAGACATTCATTCAATTAGCCCTAACTAAACAAGCATTAATTAAGTGTATAGACTGTACTAAGCCCACTGGAAATCCTTTAAAAAAGGATGACTTTTAGCAATGTCTTCTAATTGCTATATCCAAACAATTTTGCCATGTGCCTTGCCATGTGAAGAGGAGTCCAGGATCGCCAACAGCCAGTCTTTGGGAAAAAAATACCACCTTGATGATGACTTGATTAGGACAGTTTTCTCAGCTTCAGAACTATAGTCTTGTAAGTTAATAAGTTCCCATTGTAGAAGCCACCACATTTCATGGTATCTGCTTGAGAAGCTTAACAGACTAGAACAACTCTAAATTGGTAGATTTCACCTACTTGGGCAAATATTTTAAAATACACCTAAAAATGACAATAAATCTCATTGATAGAATTATAAATTACATGTGTAACAGATTAATTTATTGAATTTTAAAACAGTTTCCCAAAACATATTTCTGGAGCCACCTAGGAAGTTATTGTGATAGACTGAAGATATCAACCTAAATGATGAGGACCACTTCCCCTTCAGGGAAATCAGAGCTCCTTTTACTAACTTTAACCAATTCAACCCAGGGAAGCTGAAATAGTTGTGAATTGACTTAGATAGAAGACTGTAGAATGCTGAATTTCCCTACTGAAGTGATTGCTTTAGGTGCTCTTTCATTGAGCATCATGAGTTGAGTCCCTCATGTGGACTCATTGATGGATTCCTTTTGCGTCATACAGTACTGACTGAAATTCATATCGTATTGAATGCTTGCAACTAGTACAACTTCTGAGCATGTCTGTGCATTTCTGTTCCTACCAGTCTTACTGAGATTCAACTGTGTTAGTAATTTTACTTGGTTATGTCAGTTGAATTGTTAATGTAATTGTACAATTGAGATATCACATACATTGGTGAAATATGAATTGGAAAAAGAAGTTGTGGGAACCATGAAACATAAATTTAATACTGTGGAAAATTTAACAAAGGCTTTCAAATTAGGCATGTGCTAGATTACTCTAAAATGGTGGAAGGAAAATCAGGAACAGTTTTAAAAATCCAGAGGAATTCTGCATTCAGATTGCCTGCAAGGGTCTTTTGTATGGCTGCTCTACTTAGACAATACCATGTAGGTGTGATTTATGTAGGAAAGACAGCTTGAGGGGCTCATCTTGCTCAATTATGGATGTTTCTTTTATTTTTATTTTTATTTTTTATTTTTTGTTACATATCCCCCCCTTTCTGCTTGCTCTTGCTGTGTTCATTTTTGTGTTCTTCTGTGTCTGCTTTGTCTTTCCCTGTTGAGGCAATGCGCCGAGTCAGCTCACCGCGCAGGCGGCTTGCCCCACTCGCGGGTGACTCTGCTCCATTCGTGGGCGGCTCTGCTTTCTTCGCGGGTGACTTGCCCTGCCTGTGGCGGCTTTGCCCTGCCCGTGGCGGCTTTTTGCCCTGCCCATGGTGACTCTGCCCCGCCCACCATGGCTTGCCCTCTCAAGGCGGTCTGCCCGCCCGGAGAGGCCCCCAGGAACTGAACCCGGGGCCTCCCATGTGGTGAAATGGCGCCCTACCCACTGGGCTACAGCCGGCCCTGGATGTTTCTTTTAAAGAAAAGTCTTTGCCTTGCAATATAAAGAAAGCATGTAGATATAAACATATAGGTGTTAAATAAAATAAAATATATGTAGAGAGAGGAAAAAAAATCTCTGTGAATACGTGCTTTAAGTAAATTTTAAATTTACTTGAAATTGTGAAAAGCTTCTATTGCATTCAGCAAAAGGCTTTTATGGTGTTAGATCTGCTGATGCTGACTTTGCCAGCCTGTCAAGACTCTTACCTTGGGTTCTTGACAGTAATCATTTGCCTTTTTGGGACTTGGTGCCTCTGCTTCAGCTTCCCTAATGATAATTTGTACTAATGTGATGATGCCTAGGTGTACGCACCCCCGCCACTTCCTACTCAGGGTTAGTAAAACATATGAGGCTTTGAGACTTGTGTCTACCCAAGTACCTCAGACAGAGCAAATGTGACTGGAGGACTATGTGAAACTACAAATCTCTGAGGGTGTGGAACAGAGCAAGGCTCAATAAACATTGGTTAAAATGTCCCTCTAGAGGCTGTGTAGTAACTCCACACCTAACTCATTTTTCTCTGGAAATATGATTGCTTCAATAATTTTATTTCAAGTGTTACATTATTGTATGAATGAGTTTGTTCATTTTTGTCTATCTTGAGGTTATAGGCTAACCTAACATCGGAAAATTCCAAATATTATTCCTATATATGAATTGCCTTAATGATCTATATGATTCATAAGTAAGTGTCATTATTGATCTTATGAGGCTAATAATAGAGCAAGTAAATGAGTATTCTACTCAATAAGAGCACCAGACAATCAGAACAGTTTCAATTCCCAAGTATGTCAGTCTCTAGCAGCATGACATTAGGGAATTCATTTAATTTTTCTTTTTATGAGCCTCATTTTCTTCATCTGTAGAATGTCAGTGACCTCCCATTAGTAGATAATGCATTCTGTACATTTTAACACCCTGGGGTGACATAACATCATCATTGCAGATGTTACTCATTGTTGCTTTGTCTGGGATTACTTTTTTGATTTTAAAAAAATATCTTTATTGTATCCTTCTGAAGGTAATTTAAAAATATGTTTATAAAACCCTTCTATAGAAGAAATGTGTAACTTCGATTTTTAATTATAGTATAACTTGAATGAAAATCAAGTTCTTTTAAAATTGTTGATTAACATGATGGCAATTGTCCTATTTCAAGTGTATGGTCCCCATGTGAGCACTTTTCCCCTAGGACTATTTTTAATAAATCAGACTTTCAGTGTGAACTGGAATACTGGATAGGAATCATGAGACTTAGTTTCTATTTCTGATGCTGTAACTAATTTGAATTCTTTTGGGACAAGGCATTTAACCTCTTTTTAGTTTAGTTTTACCAGCTGTGAACTGGTATAAAAATGGCTTCTAGGATAGAATATCTGCAAAGTTACTTTTATTAAGGCAAATATGGGTCGATTTTTTAAAACAATTATGAATAAGAAAAAGAAGGTATATTCTCTTGGAAGTGAATGGCTAGGTGACAAAAACCTCATGCACTACAAACATATGCAAAAATATATGTCTGCTATAGATAAGATCAATATTATTAATTTCCCTTCCTCTTTAAAAGAAACACATGGGATAATTCCTCTGCTTCCTTTTAAGGATAATTTAAAACAACAGAAGGCAAAGGGGCATAATATGTTTTTTCTTTTTCTTTTGTGTAACAATGACAAAGACCAAACACCTTGGGGAATACTGTGGTAATCACATGCTTGCCGACCTGCTATTCCAGAAGTGCTTGGCTGACTAGTATCTAGCCCTTTTTTGTTAAAATAGGCTAGAGTGGAAATTATGGATGGAGATGTCTAAGCCATTTTTCTCCATAAGGTCCCTTCAAATTAGAAAAAATTAACATGTCCTCACCAGTTTTTGCTTCTGATGCTTTTGCCTTGCTTTTTCCTATAATTAAAGTAAGCCTGAGCATGAGGTTCTCCTGTGAAAATAAAACAGAGCTGGCGGAGTGGGTGTAGCTCAGCGGTTGAGTGCCTGCTTCCCATACAAGAGGTCCTGGGTTCAATCCCCGGTACCTCCAAAACAAAACAAAACCCTAAACTGGACCTCTCTTAGAAACTAAGATTTAATAAATCAGATATTTAGATTTTACAATTGCTAACTCACTTAAAAAAAAAAGAGAGACAGTGTTTACAGGCCCAACAACTAAAATTGCTAACTTATGCCTAAACAATTCATATTATGTTTCATTTTCTATTTCACACTGTTCAAAAATGTGTTTCTTGTTAAACCTTATCCTATTAGAACTAACCCTGTGGGAATTTCAAAAGTGCATTCTTAGAGCAGAACAGAGGCATCAGGCTTTATTTCTTTCCTCACCCTTTTTTAGTTCTCAGATTCTCTGGGAAACTAAAGTAGCCAAGTTTTTCAAAGTCAGACATGAAAAGATTCCCAAATTAGTTCTGGGTTTCCAGAGGGCACCTAAAGGATTTGTTATTATTAGTATGTGTTTATTATTAGGCAGCCTTCTGAAGTTTAGTACTTTATATTTTAAAAACAAAATATTTTTTTTTTTGAGAAGCCAAAAGGCTCACACTAACTTCACAGTCCATAAAGAGAAGGAAAGAATGGAAAAGGAAAGATCTTAGGCGAGTGGAATGAAGAATAAAATGAAATATAAATAAAGGGTTTTGATGAAATAAAAGGATTTATTCTTCTTAAGCTTTCCTTAAACTTCATTGCTTATGTAATTGTTGGTCCCTCCTTTTCTGGCTTAAAAATATTGACTCATTGAATCTCTGATGCTTTTATTCAATAGCTATCAATATTTAATAGGATCGCTTCTAGAAGTGGTAGGTATGCAACACTAGGGAGTTTTTGATGGCCTAGAAAAGACACCAAGAAATCTTTTTTTTTTTTTTAACTCAAGTTGGTGAAGAGAATGATAATTTTTCCTTTCTCCAGTTGAACTGCAGCTTCTTCTATCCAAATCTACATAGACTTTCAGGCATAGGTATATATTCCCCTAGAAGTAGGTTAGAATGGGGCAATACAAGTTATGCTATTTTGACTCATTATTAAACTTGAGGAAACTTAATGTTTATTGTGGTATGTTTCAGGAAAGCCTGACTGAAACACTACAATATTTTTGAATAATCAAATCCATATTAAGTCTATTACCAAATGGATTTGACAAACTCAGGATATTGTCTCCTCATCTTCTCATCTAGCTGAATAGTGGCAACTCATCAGAACAGTTAGGATAAAACAGATGATCTGGTATTTCAGGTCTGGCATCATAAGTTCTTTCCAGGAAAAGGGGGTGTGATGGTTAGGCTAATGTGTCAACTCGGCCAGGTAATTGTGCCCAGTTGTTTGTTCAAGCAAGCACTGGGCTAATTGTAATACAAGAGCATTTATGGACTTTAGTCACCAATGAGTTTATTGCATAGATGGCTGTTTATATCTACAATCAACCAAGGAGATTGCTGTCAGCAATGAGTGACGTTTTATCCAATCAGTTAAATGCCTTAAAAGGGGAAGTGATTTCAGCATTCAGAGAGAATTTTCCAGCTTGACTTCAGACAGCCAACATCTAAGAATTCATCAAGGACCTTCATTGGAGCCCCTGGCTTGCAGCCTGTCTGCAGAATTTGGACTTGTGCATCCCCATGGTGACGTGAGAGAATTTTATAAAATCTTTTACTATTTACAGATATCTCCTGTTGATTCTGTTTCCCTAGACAACCCGGACTAATATAGGGAAGAAAATGGGAACATTAAAAAGTAAAATACTTTTAGGTAAATATGGACTACATTTGCATTTTAAGCCCCAGAAATGTGAAAAATTGTCAGTAAGTTTTATTTTTCCCAAAGAACCAGTCAGGACTCCTATTTAAGGGGAAATACAGAAGGACTGTGAGAAAATCTTTGCTCTCCTCAAAGTGTCTAGCTTAGTTGTACCATTATAAACTGCACATAATGAATAAGGTTAAAATCAAATTCTTCTAGCTGGAGGCTAAAGTGTTGTTTAGTGGTAAATTAACTGCTTTGCTGTTTAACTCTTTTTAGTTCACTAGAATTCCAGCAGTAAGTTACATCTTCATTGAACTGTGGTGTGAACAGTATAATAGTGATCTAACATAATTTAATGGAATTTCATTCTATTTTGTAGCCATTCTCACAGGCTGGACTATTTGGTATAATTCCTAACTCTACATTTCTTCAAAGATCAGTTTGAGAGTCCTTAGACAAAACGTGGGGAAATTGTGTTTGTGTTATTTAACCTCCCTGTGCATCAGTTTCCATAATTGTTCAAGGATAGTATAATATATCCTACTTAATGTGATGATTTTGAGATGTAAACAAGAGAATGATTCTAAAACATCTCAGGTATAATGAGTATACAGTGAACTTAGGCATTTAAATTAATTTTACAATTAAAGTGTTTATTAATATTTAAAGATTGGAATGCTTACTTGTACAAAAAATTGGTATTGTAAAATTTATCTGGTGTACTCCCAGTAATCTCATCTTACAATTTACAATTGATATGTAGTATAAAATTTGCATGCCAAAATAATTCTGCATGTACTGAATTTCAAATGCAAGCAGATATTTCTGGAAATTTTGGGTAGTACTATAGAAAAGAAGTTAATATCTTAGCCATAGTAAGAGACTTCTTAGCTAAAGTAATGAGTTATCTATGAGCAATGAATTCCCTTGAACTACCTTTTGAAAAATTATCAATCAAGGGAAGTTTGTGGTTCTATTATTGCTACATTTAGTATCTATCCCCCCAAAAGAAAGCTGAGTGCCATTTGTTACTAAAATAATTGTATTGTTAGACAATTCTGTTCTTCTATATTATTCTATATTATTAATATAGAGAATATTTAGAGATTTTAAACTTATTCTTTATGTGCAGTTTATATATAATATAATATATATTATTCTATATTATTCTTTGATAGAGGTAAAACTTGGGTTTTTGTGCAAAAATTAAATAAAAATTCAAACAATTACCTTTGTTTGTTTGAGATCTGATATTTACCTTTGGTTGCAGGTAAATGTGCTTAGCCTTTTTGTAGAATCTCATAAACAGATGGACAAATAATAAAAAAAACCTTCTAGTTCTGCTTAAGAGATGCTATACCTATTTTACTTTTCAGAGAAGGGGCTGGGATTCCTATCTTGTCTGGAGCATTTTTTGAATGAGATATGCTCCCAAATGGGAGTGCCCAGGATAAGGAGCCTATGTTATTGGGAACATGAGTGTTTTTTCAGAGTAGCTACCTTTAACTGCCTCTCACAACCAGAGTCATAGTAAATGAAAATACTTTTCTTCCTATATTTCATTCATTCTTCCCTCCTTCTCCACAGTTCCCTTTCTACTCTTATTTTTTATTATTATTTTTGTAGGTACTAGGATTGAACCAGGAATCTAGTACATGCGAAGCAGGCACTCAACCACTGAGCTACACATGCTCCCCTACTTTTCCTTAAAGGAACTAGGTACCTATAGAATCTTTGGAAAAACAGAGGGAGTAAAACTGCCATCAGTATTCAAGGTATCAGGAAATCGTATACTTGGCAGGAAACTACTAAATGTCATCTCAACTGTGGGTAGAACTGTACTGAGAGAATGCCCAGAAGGTGATGCAAATGTATGCCTGCCATTTATTCCTGCTACTAATTGTCATTCCTGGACAAGGAGAATGGTGTTGCTTTCTTTTCTGTTTTCCAAACCTCTGGCCAGTGCTTCTCATTGAGAACTTGTAAACAGGGAATCAGCTAGAAAGAAATTCTGAGTAATTTCCAAGCTTCTCACCTGGATACAGGTGAGAGTTTGGAGAGGGTAGTTGCTGGTTTGACAATAGACAATTCAGAATGACAAGTTATTGGGGTAAAAGCATCTCAGTCTGGAGGCCTTGGGCTTTTCCCATTGTTGATCCAAGAATCATGATCTGCTAACCTGATAAGATTTGTAGGTTCAAAGGGGGCATAATTTCCCCTTTCTTAATATCGGGTTGAATGGTGGTGCAATATAAAGATTTGTGATGCCTTAAAATAATTGTATCCATGTTAATGACATATGTGATGGCTAGGCTAATGTGTCAACTCGGCCAGGTAATTGTGCCCAGCTGTTGGGTCCAGCAAGCCTGGGGCTAATTGCATCTGCATCAATCAGCAAGATTGGATGAAGAATGGATGACGCTGTTATCCATTCAGTTGACTGCTTATAAAAGGGAACTGATTTCAACATTTGGAGAGAATTTCCCAGCT
>PVKH010038878.1:0-11264 GCA_004027955.1 Chaetophractus vellerosus | reverse complement strand
TTCCTCTGTGTCTGCTTGTCTCCCCCTGCTGAGGCAACCTGCCGAGTCAGCTCACCGGCACAGCGGGGGCCTGCCTGCTCATGGGGGCTCGCCCTTGCCCGTGTTGGCTTGCCTTCTCGAGGCGGTCCGCCCGTTCAAGGAGGCCTGGGGACCGAACCCGGGGCCTCCCACGCGGTAAACCGGCGCCCTACCAACTGGGCTATACAGCCAGCCCCTTTTCCCTATTATTAACATCTTATATTAGCATTTGTCATAATTCATGAACCAATATTGGTACATTATTATTATTAACTAAAGTCCATGCTTCATTTAGATTTCCTTAGTTTTTACCTAATGTTCTTTTTCTGTTCTAGGATCTCATCTAGGGATACCACATTACATTTAGTCATCATGTCTTCTTAGTCTCCTCTTGGCTGTGACAGTTTCTCAGACTTCCCTTGTTTTTGATGACCTTGACAGTTTTGAGGAGTACTGGTCAGGTATTTTGTAGAATGTCCCTCAACTGGGAATTGTGTGATGTTTTTCTCATGGTTAGACTGGGATTACGGGTTTTTAGGGGGAAGACCAGAGGGGTAAAGTGCCATTCTCATACTATCATATCAAGCATAAATACTTGTATCAACATGACCTATCAAGGATGATAGCCTTGATGACCTGGTTTATCACTGTGTTTCTACCATAGCCTTAGCCCTCACAAAAACTACATTTAGACTTTTCTAAACTCCATAATGATATATTACTCTTCATTGCTAAAGGTGACAATTTAACAACTGCTCTCTCTAGGTGTAGCTAAAAAGGAAAAAAGCCAAAATTAAGAAACCATTCACTCTGTTTCCCATAGTACACAAAGATTAGTCTTAACAACATCACTTGGAGTGATTATTCCAAGTCAGTGGCTATTTCTGAACTGGCTCCTTGCTTTCAAAGTTGTTCTGAAACAGGGGCTCTCAACCTTGGCTGCCCATAAGAATCTTATGGGGGAGCTTTTAATAATACTGTTGTCTAGGTCCCAATTTAATCAGAATTCCTGGGTGGGATAGGACTTCAGCACCAGCAGTTTTTTTTAAAAAAAAAACTCCAGATTATCTTAATATATAGCCCAGGTGGAAGATCAGTGATCCAAGTCCTCAAATCTAACCTGACTGCTGCAGTTCAGGCTGATCTGTCTTCCCATTTACAGCATTCACTGCTATGCTATACTGTTTGGGTTGTACATTTCTTGTGTCTCTTTAGTTCTTCCTCTAAATGGCTTTGGCTTAAAAAAGCCCTATAATCCAGGAACACTGCAATGCTAAACACTGGTTAAGTGTTTAAGCATGGTCAGAGTAAGAGGGCAGTGACTGACATTTAAAAACATTACTGGTGGCAGAGCAGCTGTAGCTCAGTGGGTAAGCGCCTGCTTTGCATGTATAGGTCCTGGGTTCAATCCCCGGTACCTCAAAAAAAAAAAATTACTGATGAAAAAGTATAGCTATTCCAAGGATATTAAACCACTAACAAGGGCCCAGCTAGATAGCTCAGTGGATAAACAGCGCGCTGGGGTACCACATGAGAGGCCCCGGGTTCGGTTCCCGGGGACCTCTCCGAGCGGGCAGACGGCCTTGAGAAAGGCAAGCCGCCGTGGGCAAGGCAAGAAGCCGCCACGGGCAGGGCGGAGCCCCCACGGGCATGGCAAAGTCACCCGTGAAAAGCGGAGCTGCCTCCTTGCAAACCGCAGAAGCCGGGCAGCCTGCAAAAAACATGGAGGACTGCTGCCCGCAAAACATGGAGCGGAGCCGCCCGTGAAAGCGGAGTGGAGCCACCCAGGAACAGAGCGAGCCGCCGCCGGGGAGGGCCGACTCGGTGCATCGCCGCAAAGATGGGGGGAGACAAGAAGCAGACATAGAAAAACACAGAAGAATGGACACACAGCAAGAGCAAGCAGAAAGGGGAGGGGGGATATGTAATAAATAAAAAATAAATCTTTAAAAAAAAAAAACACTAACAATAAAACGTTCTGTATTTCAAAACACAGTGATAGACTGTTGTGTGAAACTTGGAAGTTCATTTTTGCACTGAAACAACAAATGGGGTAGTCGAGGTCTGAAGCTAACTTAACAAAAGTGTATTTAACTCATAAGGCTAAAGAAATATTCAACGGAACCATATTCAACCACTACCTCAATTTCATCTGGTTCAACCTTATACATTACATTTTTAATAAAAGACAAAATATAATTACTACCACAAAAATACTTAAATGTCAATACCTGAGGAAAGGTAGCCAGATTATATAGTCTGCAAGACAATTCTATTTACCCATAATGAAAGGGAAAAAATAGTTTTAGTGGAAGTGAGGGTACAGGTTATAGAATGGTTAGAAGAATGTCCCAGAAAAGGGCTGAATTAACAAAGGCAGAAGGGGTAGTTTGGAATCACAGGAAATGAAAGCTACAGCTCCAAGAACAGAAAAATGAAGAGTCCTTCGTTTGGAGATGCAGTTCCAAATGAAATACGGCTTATAGCTATGTCTGTTACATGCTTAAGGAGAAAAGATAAGAACTTTAAGGACATTTATACTTTGTCATGGAGGGATGATAAGAAAACAGGCTGGGTCAGGTTCTCTTCTCCAGTGAATCACAAGACTAGGTATTCTTACGGTTGTTGTATTAACTTTTATAAAGTGGCACATAATAAGACTCTTTCCTAGATAGTAAATTATCAACATCCTTCAACAGTGACATAAACAAGGATTCATTTGGGATGAATTTACACTCTCCATCCTTCTTTCTTGAAGGGTACCATCAGGTGCTAGGAATGGCTTAAGACCCAAGTTAATAAAAATATCTTTCAACACATAATTGTCATATTCTTTATTCAAACTATAAGTTACGAACCACTTCATTTCCTATTTCTTCATTACTTGAGAATTAGTATTTTTGATTCTGCTTTTCCACTTAACATAACCATTTTCCAATATTAAAAGGGGTACAGGAACAGTGTATGTGTATGCTATTGAAGTAAAGTTGGTATCAAATAAAAAATTATTATTATATATTTAGGATGTTGCATTTTAACCCCATGGTAACCACAAGGAAAACATGAAAAGCTATATCCAGAAAGAAATAAGGAACTCAAAATGTTGAAACACAATCAAATAAATATGAAAAATGGGTATTAACAAAAGAACTGAGGGTCCAGAAGTGGATGTGGCTCAAGCAGTTAGGCTCCCACCTATCACGTGGGAGATCCCAGTTCTGTTCCTAATGCCTCTCAAAGAAGACGAGCAAGACAGCAAGGTGACGCGACAGGCCAGCGCAGCAAGATGATGCAGCAAGATGCAAGGAGGAAACACAAGGAGAGACACAACAAGCAGGAAGCAGATGTGGCTCAAGCGAGTAGGTGCCTCCCTCCCAAAAGGGAGATCCCAGGTTCAGTTTCTGGTGCCTCCTAAAAAGGAGATGAGCACAGAGAGCACAAAACAAAAAGACACAGAGAGCAGACAGTGAGCACAAACAACGAGAGGTGAGGAGAAATAAATAAATAAAAATAAATCAGGAAAAAAAAACAAAACTGAAGGTCAAAAAAAGTATAAGACTTAAAATAACTAGCAAAATGACAGAAGAAAATCCTGCATTGTCAGTACTTATTTTAAATGTAAATGGATTAAACTCTCCAGTCAAAAGAGAGAGATTGGCAGAATGGATAAAAATGAATGACCCAACTAGAGACTCACCCTAAAGCCAAAGACAAGTAGGTTAAAAGTGAAAGGATAGGAAAAAATATACCATGCTACACTAATAAAAAAAAAAAAATAGACTTGAAGTCAAAAACTGTTATGAGGGACAAAGAAGTTCACTGTATACGGATAAAGGAATCAATTCAACAAGAACAATAACAGACATTACCTTGTTTTATTGTGTTTCACATTATCACACTTCACAGATATTGCTCTTATTTTACAAATGGAAGGTTTTAATAAAGGTATGTACATTGTTTTTAGACATAATACTATTGCACACTTAATAAGACTCCAGTATAGGGTAAACATTATTTTTATATGCACTGGGAAATCTAAACACTTGTGACTTCCTTTTCCGTGATATTCACTTTTTGCCACAGTTTGGAACCAAACCCGAAATATCTGTGGCTTGTGTGGCAGTTTGAGATTATTTTATGAATCCCAAAAAGAGAAATATTATGTTTGTAAACTAATCTATTCCTCTGGGTGTGATACCTTTTGATTGCATTAAATCTAGTTGAGGGATCTTTGATTAGATTACCTGATAAGATCACTTTGGGGTGTTGGATTGGACTATGTCAGTGACCTGTGACTCAGGTTGAGCACCCGCCCCTTGCTGGGTCTGATATAAATGGACTTACATAGACAGAGGAAAAATGAGGGAACTGGCATATTTGGTCCTGCAATGAGAGAGAGGATTACTTAATCATGAAGCCCCCAAGAGGCTGGGCTCATGAAGCAGCTCAAGAGGAAAGCAGCCTTGCTATATGCCTGATAGTTTGCAGCTGAACTCAGGAAGAAAGAGGAACAGCTGAAACTGATATAGGAGGCCTGGAAAGAGACAAGTCCTGTGCAAGCTGAAATCGGGAAGGAAGTAGAGCAATTGAGCCTGAGAGAGGAAACCTAGAAGAGAAAGCAGAGACCAGGCAGAGATCACATGCCATTTGCTTCTATACATCACAGCTAACTTCAGCGAGAAAACACCTCTTATGGTGCCCTGAGTTGGACTTTTCACAGCCTTGGAACTGCAAGCTTTTAGCCCAAATAAATACCTTTATAAAAGCCAACACATTTCTGGTACTTTCCATTGGCAACCCTTTGGCAAACTAAAACAGCCTGTCTAAATAACAGCACAGCCCCAAAATAAATGAAGCAAATATTGACAGTTTTGAAGGAAGAAATAAGCAATTCTACATTAACAGTAGGAGACTTTAATATGCCACTTCCAGTAATGGATAGAACATCCAGTCAGAAGATCAAAAAGGAAATGAAGACTTGAACGATACTCTAAACCAAGACCTAATAGACATACATAGAGTACTTCACCGAACAGCAGCAGAAATGAAAAGGGGAACAGAAATCACAGGATACTATGAACAATTGTACACCAAGTTAGATAACCTAGATGAAATGGGCAAATACCTAGAAACACACAAATTATCTACACTGACTGAAAAAATAATAGATCACAACAAACTAGTAAAGAGATTGAATCAGTAATGAAAAAAACTTCCAAAGAAAAGTCCAGGACCAGATGGTTTCACAGGGGGATTTTACTAAAAATTCCAAGAAGAATTAACATCAATCCTGCTCAAACTCTTCAAAGAGGAGATGAGGGAAAAGTCTCTAACTCATTCTATGACACTAATATTGCCTTCATACTAAAGCTAGATAAAGATAACACTAGAAAAGAAAATTACAGATCAATATTTCTTATGAATATAAATGTAAAAATCCTCAACAAAATACTAGCAAGCCAAATCCAATAGCAAATTTTAAAAATTATACACCATGATCAAGTGAGATTTATCCCAGGTATGAAAGGGTGGTTAAACATAAAAAAAAAACAATTAATGTAATACACCAATTTCAGCAGCAGGGGAGAAACAGAAAAACAAAAAAAGCAAAAACAAAAAACACATGATCATCTCAATTGACACAGAAAAGGCATCTGACAAAGTCTGGCACCCCTTCTTGAGAAAAACACTTAGAAAATTAGGAATAGAAAGAAACTTTCTCAACATAATAAAGGGCACATATGAAAAACCCACAGATAACATCATACTTAATGGTGAATGACTGAAAGCTTTCCCTCTAAGAGCAGCAACAAGACAAGACTTCCCACTGTCACCACTCTTACTTAACATTGTACTGGAAGCTCTAGGCAGAGAAATGAGAAGAAAAAAAAAAAAAAAGAAATAAAAGGCATCTAAATTGGAAATGAAGAGGTAAAACTTCCTCTATTTGCAAATGACATAATCTTATATATAGAAAATCCTGAAAAATCTACAACAAAGCTACTAGAACTAATAAAAAAATTTCAGCCAAGTGGTAGGGTACAAGATCAACATGCAAAAATCAGCAGCATTTCCATACACTAATAATAAATAACCTGAAGAAAAAAATCCAGAACAGAATTCCACTTACAATAGCAACTAAAAGAAGTAAAACCTAGGAATAAATGTAACGATGGGTGGGAAAGGACTTACACACAGAAAATTACAAAACATTGCTAAAAGAAATAAAAGATGACATAAATAAATGGAAGAATACTCCTTGTTCATGGACTGGACTGGAAGACTAAATATTGTTAAGATGCCAATTCTACCCAAAGTGATTTACAGATTCAATGAAATTCCAATAAAAATTTCAACAGCATTCTTCGCAGAAATGGAAAAGCCAATCATCAAATTTACATGGAACGGTAAGGGATCCAAACAGCCAAAGCCATGCAGAAAAAGAACAACATTGGAGGACTCATACTTCCCGATCTCAAAACTTATTATAAAGCTACAGTAATCAAAACAACATGGTAGTGGCATGAGGACATAAAGATAAACAGAATCAAACTGAGAGCTCAGAAATCAACCCTCACATTTATGGCCAACTGATTTCTCACAACGGGGCAAAGACCACTTAATTGGGATAGAAGAGTCTCTTCAACAAATGGTACAGGGAAAGATTCTCATTTGCAAAATAATAAAGGTGGACCCCTAACTCATACCATATATAAAAATCAACTCAAAAATAGATCAAAGACCTAAATATGAGAGCCAGAACTATGACACTCCTAGAAGAAAATGCAGGGTAGCATCTTCAGGACCTTCTGGGGATTTTTTTGTTTTGTTTTTTTTTAATTTTTTTCCCCTGCTTTTTTATGGTCTCCCCCCCACCCCCATCCCCGCTGCAGTGACGCGCCGAGTCAGCTTCACCGGTGAGCAGTGGCCTTGCCCACTCACAGGTGGCCTGCCCCACTTGCGGGCAGCTCTGCCCTGCATGCGGGCGGCTCTGCTCTGCTCGCAGGTGGCTCTGCTCTGCCCATGGTGGCTTTGCCCTGCCCATGGAGGCTTTTACCCTGCCCAAAGCGGCTCAGCCCCGCCCATGGCAGCTTTTTGCCTTCTCAAGCGGTCCGCCCTCCCGGAGAGGCCCCGGAGACCAAACCCAGGGCCTCCCATGTGGTAAACCAATGCCCTATCCACTGGGCTATACGGCCGGCCCCAGGACCTTCTGTTTGACAGTGGTTTCTTTTGTTTGTTTTGTTTTTAGGAGGTACCAGAGATTGAATCCAGGACCTTGTACATGGGAAGCAGGCACTCAGCCACTGAGTTACATCCACTTCCCAATGATATTTGGTGTTTTTTTTTGTTTGTTTTGCTTTCAGGAGGTACCAGAGATCGAACCCAGGACCTCGTATATGGGAAGCAGGCACTCGACCACTTGAGCTACATTCACTCTCCTGGCACTGGTTTCTTAGACCTAACACCCAAAGCACAAGCAACCAAAGAAAAAGGCTAAATGGGGCCTCATCAAAATAAAAAACTTTAGTGCCTCAGAGGACTTCTTCATGAAAGTAATATGACAACCTATACAATGGGAGAAAATATTTGGTAATCACATATCCAATAAGGGCTTAATACCCAGAATATATAAAGATAACCTTCAACTCAACAACAAAAAGACAAACAACCCGATTAAAAAATGAGCCAAATACGTGCATAAAGTTATCTCCAAAGAAGATATACAATGGGCCAAAAAGCATATGAAAAGATGCCCAGCATCATTAGCCATTAGGGCAATGCAAATCAAAACCAAAATGAGATACCATTTCATACTCATTAGAATGGCTATTTTAAAAAATGGAAAGTTACAAGTGTTGGAAAGGATGTGAAGAAACAGGTATACTCATTCATTGCTGGTGGGAATGTAAAACTGTAGATCCATTTTGGAAGACAATTTGGCAGTTCCTCAGAAAGTTAAGTATAGAATTACCATAAGATCCATCAATCCCATTTCTAGATTTATACCAAAAGAATTGAAAGTAGGGACTCTAAACAGTTATTTGCATATTGAGGTCACAGTGGCACTATTCACAATTGTCAAAAAATGGAAGCAACCTAAGTGTCCATCAACTGATGAATGGATAAACAAAATGTGATATAAACACACACTGGAACATTTTTGGCCATAAAAAGGAATGAAGTTCTGATACACAGGACAATATGGATAAAACTTGAAGACATCATGCAGAGTGAAATAAGCCAGACACAAAAGGACAAATTTTATATGATCTCACTGTTATGAAATATTAGAATAAGCAAACTCAGAGAGTCAGAATCTAGAATATAGGTTACCAAGGGCTGGGGTGGGGAAGTGAATGGGGACTTAATGCTTAAATTGTACAGAGCTTCTATCTGGGATGATGGGAAATTTGGGTAATGGATATTGGTGATGGTAGCGCAACACTGTGAATGTAATTAAAAGCACCAATTATATAGATCTGAATGTGGTTAAAAGGGGGAAACTTTAGGTTGTATATGTTACTAGAAAAAAAATCCACAGGACTATATAACACAGTGAGCCCTAATGTAAATCATGGTCCAAATTTAATAGTACAATTATAAAAATGTTATTTCATCAGTTTTAACAAATATACCACACTAATGCAAAGTGTTAATAATAGGGAGGTATATGAGACCTTTGTATTTTATGCATGAATCTTCTGTAAACCTATAATTTAATAAAAAACAAAGGAGAGAAAAAATAGATTATCTTTTAATGACCAAGGAGAAAAATGCTCTAAAACAATGTTTGTAGCTGGCTCTGTGGTATAGATTTGCTTCTGAAAACCATTATCTAATTGAAGTTTTACAGATAATTAGATTTCAAAACAATACCATCAGAGATCTCTGTTTTAAAGAATTCTATGGTGAATACTTTGAAATATATTACCTAATTTTATCTGTTTTATATCACATTTTAATATAAAAAGTTTTATAGTACTCATAAGATTAAATGCTATTTGAACAGGTTTTAACCATAGCAATCTACATAAACATTTTTCTTATTCTTTTGGATGGAAACTTTCATAACTAGTCTGAAGAGTATTGAGAGGCTGAAAGAGAGTGAACTGAGGAAAGGATATATTTTAAATTTTCAAAGTGTAAAATGATATACCAAGAAAAATAATACTTATTAATTACACTGTTAAAATACCCACAAAGCTCATTCAAGTCACTGACAAAAACTATTGGTAAAATTAAAATGCCAATGCTGGAAGTACTGTATGAACTACTACAACACATTCACTATCTATTTTCAATTTCTTTGAAAGAAAATATCTTCTAAAATATCTTACCCATGAATGGTTCATAAATATTGGTATTATATATACTCACATACTGGGTGATATTTCCTTCTATTAAAGCATAAGACAAGGGGGGAGAAGTATTTAAGTATAAAAATCAAAGTCTGTATAAAGAAAATATTCTGTAATGTGAAAATATCTGACAAAATCCAGAAAATCATCAGTCAAGCTATAAAGGAAAATACACTGAAGATTAAGAAAACACTGCAAAAAGAATTTTTGAATAACAAGATAGTAATAAATATTCAATCCCTATGCATTTTATTGGAGCTGCACAGCAAACTTGAAAACTTAGTCAAACTCTGTATAAAGAACCTAAATGAAATAACACATCTGTACATAATATCTTATTTTCTTTGTATTTTGCCTCTTTTAAAATTTTATTTATTTATTTATTTATTTTGAGGTACTGGAACCAGGGATTAAACCCCAGACCTCGTATGCAGGAGGCCGGCACTCAACCACTGAGACACATTGGCTCCCCTGAGTTGGCTCCCTCATCTGTTTATCTATTTTGTCATTGTTTTGCTCATTGTTTGCTCCTTGTTTTGCTTGTTGTTTGTTTTCTGTTTGTTTTCTTTAGGAGGAACAGGGAACAGAACCCCGGGACCTTCCATGTGGGAGGCAGCCGCTCAACTGCTTGAGCCACATCTGCTCCCGGTAGGTATTCATTTTGCTTTGAACTGAAAATTTGATAGGCATAGATGGCACATTAGAATTTTAAGAAGCACAAATGATACACACAAAGATCACTTATCATTAAGTACAGAAATTTTTTATTTAATGGCCTTGATAAGCAACCAGGTCAGCATTACCCACAAAGTAAATGGCTAGTTATCTGGCATGATTTTAAAGATATTGAGAAGGTATCCACCCCAAAATAACACTTTTTCCATCTAAAGAATCGAATATAAGTAATATTAAAAAGGTAGCCCTCTTTAGTCATTATAAACTAAGGCATTAATAATTACTTAATTAGTATATAGACCTCAAGATCTTCTGGAAACTAATGCAGAGGCGCTGAACAGTATTATCAGGAAAGAATAAAGTCCCTAAAGAGAGGTTCAGGAGGATGCTAAATAGAGACTTTTACTGCCTTCACAATTTTGTCTATTATGGATATTAACAGCACTTACAGGCAGCAATTACAAATATACTAACAAATCAAGAGTAGAAAATGTTGGAATTCTGCCACCTGGTTTTCTCCACTACCAACAACCTACTTCCCATTTCTAAGGACTACACATTCAAGGGCCAATGAAAAAGCAAACAAAATTTATAGGAAAAAAACTCAATTTTATGATTCTTCCCCAAAAGTTTTTAAGATGTTTCTTCCAATCTTCACTTACTCCAAATAAAATCTAGAAATCACACAAAAATACAAAAGCGTATTTTAAAACTTACTGTTTTTTATCCTATTATAACTGTTTCAACCCAGGATAAGTATATATACTAAGTAGCTACAGTGTTGCATTCTTTTTTTTTTTTAACGATTTTTTTTTTTATTACATTCCCCCCCGCGCCGTTCTGCTTGCTCTTGCTGTGTGTCCATTCTTGTGTTCCTCTCTGTCCGCTTTGTCTTTCCCCCGTTGCGGCGACACGCCGAGACCGGTCACCACACAGGCGGCTTTGCCCGGCTTGTGGGCGGCTTCTGCTTCCATTCACGGCCGGCTCCGCTTCAGTTCGCGGGTGGCTGGCTGCGCTCCGTTCGCGGGAGACCTGCCCTGCTCGTGGCGGCTTTGCCCTGACCGTAGCAGCTTTTTGCCCTGCCCATGGCAGCTTTGCCCGCCCATGGCGGCTTGCCCTTCTCAAGGCGGTCTGCCCGCTAGGAGAGGTCCCCGGGAACCGAACCCGGGGCCTCCCATGTGGTACACTGGCGCCCTATCCACTGGGCTATAC
>PVKH010038877.1:0-11258 GCA_004027955.1 Chaetophractus vellerosus | reverse complement strand
GGGATAGGTCCAGAGATCCCAACTTAAATATCCAATTCCAAAGGAGTAAAATATCAGCAAAATTTTTATACTTTCGAGAAATATAAAAGACATTGAGACCTCTGACATTAACCTTCCTACGACAATCACACGTTTGATTCAAATCTCTAGAATCAAAGCAATAATGATCTATTACTCCATTTAATGGCAAAAACATTAACTGATTTATATGTAAGCAGAAGTAAAATAGTGTGGTAATATTGTGAATCTGAATCTATATTGTGTGTAGGAAGGTGAATTTCTCAGGATTTCTGGATTTCATGATTCTGTCCCACAAATGCTCTCATACAAAATTTAAAAATTTCTCTACTGAATTATCTCTCATCACTTGCTATATTTCAATATCTCATCTAAACCATGAGGCTTTGCTGGTTCAATAAGCTAAAAAAGAGCCATGGAAACACCTCTGTTCTTTTGAAATGTGTCAAAGATTTTGGCAGTCTCATTTACACATCTAATACCATTATAGAAAGAAAAGCTAGCAAAATAGTGAAGTGAATAAATTTCATAAAAGAGAAAACTGCATGGTGAAGAAATACATAACATGTGATTTGATCACAAGATAGAGTAAGTAAAAACTTGTCAGGGTATAAAGGAATTTTCTATATGAGAGAAACTATCTGTTTCAGGCCCCCGAGTGTCACATTTATTATCCAAGTAGCACTCATTTCCCACATAATCGCTAGGATCCAAAAAGAATTCATTTATAACACTTTGGTGGGTCCTTTATTTTTTCAGAAAACATTTTATGCTCGCTGTCTCACTATAGATTAAACACATAAATAAAATACATTGTCTGACAAGGACAGTGCCATTGGGACAATTTCTCAGTTGTCTCTGAAAATCTTTGCAAATTGAGGTTAAATCCCTCTGAATACATATGGAATGTGCACTGGTTACATTTACATTGATATCCAAAGCTTATGATTCATTTACAACAGAAAAAGTCCTAACAAACAGCTTGCCTTAATAAATAAAATATGGAAATATAAATATTGGCAATATTCACTGTAACTCTAAAGACTTTAAGGCATTTAAAGAAATTGAGAAAAACAGTGGCTTCAAGTTATTGTTCACTTACCCTATACCAGACACCGTTTTAAGTTCTTTTTCTCAATCCTCACAGTATCTGTAAGAAGTAAGTACTTCTAATACCATTTCCATGTGACAGATGAAGAAAGTGAAGCAGAGAGAGATTAAGTAATCTGCTAAAGCTTACATGGGCAGTTAGAAGTAAAGCTGAAATTTGAATTTCAGCAGTATGGCCCAGAGCCTGCCTGCTTAACCATCTTAGCTTGGTTTCCATAGGCCACAAAATATGGCCTGTGGGCAGGCCAACCAGCTGTTTTTGTAAATAAAGTTTTATTGGAATATAGCCACACCCACATATAGCCTAAGGCTGCGTGGTTATAATAAAGACTCTATGTCCATATGGTCAGCAAAGCCCAAAATATTTACTATCTGGTCTTTTACTAAAAAGGATGCCTGTACTATACTATCCTATACAATACTTCCCCCCATAAATGAAAGCACATGAAAAGTGAGAAAAAAATATTTAATAGAATACCTGTCTATTTCCACATAGAAAAACAAATCATATTTGGGGGAAAAAGATGCGTAATGTTCTGAATCTATGTTATTCAATTCCAAAATCTTAAGTCCTATAAATTTTCTGAATATTTTATTTCCCCTTTCTGACCAACAATCGATCATCTAGCTCGGCATTTAATCTATAGTTAGTTTATCATATTTTCAGAACAAGAAATCAAGATGTATAATCTGGAACCAACCAAGACTATAATTCCAAAAATACTTTTTATATATTATACAAAAAAAAGTTTTGGGCACAAAGTTGGAAACGTATAGTCTGTATGACAACATTATCATCCTCAATTCAAAATGAAAAGCACAAAACTAAAGGTAAAGTGCTTGTGGGTATTGTAGAGGTGTGTCTAACCTAGAACTCTTCTCCAATTAGTAAATCAAAACCTTTACTTAATGTTTAGTTATTGAAGCAAAATATTAATACCAATATCTCCACATTTATTTCAGATTCTATTGGTATGCATGCTGACATTTATTTTTAAATGTTCATAATGCGTATTTTTCCAAGGATTTTAATTAATACTACAATTATAAAAATCATCAATTGTAACAAATGCTCCCCGCCATGCACGCTGTTGGTGGTGAGTGGTGTGTGGGAATCCTGTATTTTATGCATGATTGTTCTGTAAATTCACAACTTCGCTAATCAAGGGAAAAAAAACTCCATGGACTAAATATTGAATATGGCTCAAATGCAAGAATATTTAATGATATCACCAAATGCAAGTGCAAATAAATATATAATATTAAATGCTAAGTATGTGTTAATACTCGGCTATAAACACCAGCACATACACAATGAAAATAAAGTACTATCCAAAATATAAATTAAGTACTACATAAAATAAAGTTAATTATCAGACATGAAAGAGAGTAAAATGATCTTCATCTTTCTTAAAATGTACTTTATTAAGAAACAAACTGTGTCAGTGGTTTCACCAATGAGTCAATATGTATTTTTATGCTTTTTTATTGTCTTAGCTGGAAAATAAAACTCTTTTAGATTTGATACTTTTTAGGCTGTAGGGAAGAAATATTTATAAGGGCATTTCAATTATTTCTCTGAGTCCTTTACCTTCAAATAATCTAATCCTGTGACTAATACTTATCAATACATTTTTGAGAATATCTATTTGTAGACACAAACTGAAAACATTTTTCCACATTGAGTTTTTACTTTTCTTCTTACATGTAATTTTTGATTAGTAATTATTTTTAGTATTATTATTTAATTTTGTCATCTATAAATTGAGATTCTAATGCATAGCTACTTCTATCATTAGTAATGTTATTATATTCATAGTATACTGATTTGTAAATCTTTGAACTCAAAATAATCTAATCTTGTCTCAGAAGCTTTGCTCTGTGACTGTTATCGTCTTCTTCAGCATTAGAGAGAAACAGAATACTTTATAAAGTAGTGACTCTGCTCAATTAAACAAATTAATATAAGGTACATTTATTAGGGTTTGCCCCAATTTTTAAATATTACATTTCAGATTTTTTAAAACACTGAAATACAGTAATACCATCAAATTATCAACATGATAGTTTAAAAAAAGCCCAGTATACAAGAAAGCCAAAAATAAGTTATAATAATTAATGAAGGAGTATATGGACGCCTGTAGCTAAGACCAGCCCCCGGAATTCACTCGATTCTCTGCGCATTAATAGTAGATGAGGCAGCACACTTCTTAGGTAGAGTATTTAATTATTTATGTTGAATTAAAAGTTACGCCAAGACTTAATGGCTCAAACCAACACATTATTATCCCACAGTTTCTGAGGTTCAAGAATCTGGGGACGGCTTCGCCTCAACGTCTTCCCTAAAGCTGCAGTTAAGGTGCCCACCAGGGCTGCATTTGGGACCCGCTTCCAAGCTCTATTGGGTGTTTGGCAGGGTTCGGGTCCCCAGCACTTCGGGTCCGAGGGCTTCAGTTCCTCGCTGGCTGGGGATCTCGCTCCGTGGGCCTCTCCGAGGGGCAGCCCACACCATGCTGCTGGACTCCCTTGGTGCCGGGGCTCCAAGGCAGGGAGGGGGCTGAGGTGGTTTCCCCTCTCCACGGCACGCTTTTATCTGTAAGAAGTTAGCCACTAGGTGCAGCCCAAACTCAAGGGGAGAGGATGATACAAAAGCAGGAATGCCAGGATTTGGGTGTCCCTGGGGTCCTCTGAAAGCTTCACTGCCACAGAGTGGATGCCGGAAACTTTTCTTCTCCATTTGATACAGAACAGTTCATTTTTGTGTTGTAAAGGTTTCCAGGAGTGGGATTTCAAATCTCACTCATTTTAGTTTTTATTTCCAGAGGAGTAAGCGTCACTGTGTGTGGCTAGGCCATGCGTCAGTGCTTCGGAAGCTAAGCCTAGTGAGTAACCAGTTTTACTTCCCCTTATCCATTGTAAAACAAGCCTTTTGTAAAACACAACATAATAAATTACGAGAAATTGAAATAAGAACAAAAACCTACAACATACAAACTCAGATTCATTATTAATAGATAAAATCAATGTAAAATTATTCTGTTAAATTGCCATGGAAGTTTTTGCAATGCTTATTCTCAATTTCTCCAGTGTTCCAGGGTTTGCAAACCATTACCAGTCTGTGGCTCACATTTGGCATGACTCTGAGCTGAGAACAGAGCTACAGTCAGAGCTGCGTTGTCTAAACTTTATGCAACTAAGTCTGCAGTGTTTCTTATACAATGCTATGAATCCAACCAATAATAAAATGTCACATCTCCAAAAGGCTGGGTATATGTTAGCTAATTTTATAGTTGGTGAAAATTACGTTAATTTTTTGTATATATTAAGGAATCAAGGTAGAATCGATATTTTATTGCTAATTTGCATGTGATTCAGGGCATGTATCAGCACATTATTTCTTCACTTAATTTACCCTCATCAAAAAATAAACAGCTTTCAACAAGTGATTAATGCAGCCATGGGAGATCAATGTGTTTGCACTAAATCACATTTTAAAATTTACATTTTAATGCATTAAAGTGGGAACCAGCTGTGGCTCAATTGGTTGGGCTCGGGTTTACCACATGGGAGGCCCCGGGTTCGGTTCCCAGGGCCTCCTGGTGAAGGCAAGCCGCTGCGCAGTGAGCTGACACAGCAGGGGGAGACAAGCAGACACAGAAAAACGCAAAGCAAATGAACACAGCGAGCACAAGTAGTAAGGGGGGATATATAAATAAATAAAAATAAATCTTTAAAAAATAAATGCATTAAAGTGAAAAATTTTAACATAGGTAATCTTATACAGAGTTGAGCATTTCACAGTTCTAATCACATAAGCTACATAAAATAGAAAACCTTAAACAATTATACACAATAAAAACCCAATATAAAAACTGTAACCTGCATACCAGCTGATAGCTTCTTCAAGTAAACATAACCTAGAGAATGAACAAAATTTTAAAACAGTTAAAACTGCTTATCATCTTAGGTGCCCATTTACTATTTTAAGCTATGACCTTTATGAGATATTTGTTTTGTTTTGTTTTTGCATTGGGCAAATATAATAGCCAAAATATAAAAATAGGAAATCAGAAAGGTGTGACTTCAGATATACCAGCAACCAAAAAGTAGACCATTTTTAAAATTCATATGAAGTTGTTAATAACTTGCCTTGCTATTTTAAAATCCTTTTAGAAACATGCCAGTATATTAAATTTACTTTAGCATGTCATGTCCACATACAAGAGATTAAAGTGAAAACCTGACACTAATGTATAAAATTTTGCATGGAATTGAGTTGATATTTAGCAATTGCACTAAAATATATCAATCAAGACAAAAATAAAACTGAAAACAGTCTATGGTTGAAATTCATCAGAAACTTTCCACTTACTTTTATATTAAGCAAGGCAAAAAATATGCACCTTCAATAATGAAACATGATATTCGAGTATTTCATTTATTCTACAATTTGAAGAGAATAGCTTTGAAAGGATAATCAAATTTGACAAGTATGTGTGTATGTACATTTGGATATATAAATAAAAATAATTTTCCCAATTGTTTAGATTTGCCAATAATGAATTGCATGCTCTTTTGATTCATTATCTCATGCTTAAAAAAAGAAAAAAAAATAAATTTATAGCTCAGACTAAGAGTACAGAACTGAAATTCATACAAAGTAAAGGAGATATTCTTATATCTGTAACTGAAATCTCCAAAATATATTTTTTAAAGATTTCTTTATTTAGCCACGCCCCCACCCCCAGTTGTTTTGGGCTCACTGTCTGCTCTCGGTGTGTTCTTCTGTGTCTGCTTGTCTTCTCTTTAGGCAGCACCAGGAACCGATCCTGGGACCTTCTGGAATAGGAGAGAGTTGCTCAATCTCTTGTGCCACCTCAGCTCGCTGGTCTGCTGTGTCTCTTATTGTCTCTCCTCTGTGCCTCTTTTTGTTGCGTCATCTTGCTGCACCAGCTCTCCACGCGGGCCAGTACTCTGCATAGACAAGCTCTCCTGCACTGGGCAACATTCTGCACGGGCCAGCTCTCCACACAGGCCAGCTTGCTTTTCACCAGGAGGCCCCCAGGAATTGAACCCTGGACCTCCTATAAGGTAGACGGGAGCCCAATCGCTTGAGCCACATCCGTTTCCCTCCAAAATATTTCTAAAGGAACAAGATTCACTTTAGGATAATCTGATGTAAAGGAAGATACCATTTATTTTACATGGGTATTACATTAAAAAATAAAAGCAGTTTCAGACATCTAAATTACAGAACACAACCCTGCTTCCTTTTTCCTTCTCCTGAATAAAAAAGCCGTGAAGAATTTCTTAATATGGCTCAATGCTATTATTTGACAAATAATATCTGCTTTTATTTGCTCTCTATGCTATTCATGTGTACTTTAATACTGCCTAAAGTTAAGTAAGTTTTGAAAATCATGAAAGGAAAGTTTAATATTAGTAATAATTGCAAAATATTACATATATTTGGTTTAATTTTTTAATTATACTTAATAATTTCAGGTAAATCCTTTTATAGGAAGAAGGTAAAATGGAAGGGAGGGAGGGAGAGAGGGAGGAAGGAAGGAAAGAAGGAACTTCCAAATGCAAGTAGCAATCTTTTATGCATAATGATTTAGGAATTCTAGCCTAAATTATTTCTGCTCATTGATTTTTTCAGCAAATATGTATTGTCTATCATACTCTAGTTCTAAGCAAGAAAGGAAAATCAGCAAAGATTGCGCCCCTGCATTCCTGAAGCTGATAGTCGGACTCCAGGACTATACACAATATATTTCTACGTAATATTTGTGAAGAAAACTGTGGTTCCACAAATAATCATTGTGAAGAGCTCCTGTGTTTTCTAAATTTATTCTACTTTTATATTTACATTTTTCTTTGCTTCTCAAAGTCACATTGGGCATATGCAAAACAAGAAAAGTCTAGCCTACTGATCATAAGAGTAGACGCATAGAATTTTTAGATGCAGGTTCAAAGATACTGTCCAATACCAAAATGAAGTATCTGTGAAAATCTGAAGTACATTTTTAAAACACAGAACTAAACCATGTCTCTTCCCTCTACAAAACTTGCTAGTTTCCCAAACTTTCAAAACAATTAATGACTTTTTGAAGCTTCTCACAAAATTGTTTTGTCAGTATCCATTCATGAGGAACAACCTATATCCCCTGATAGAACCTAATTTATGCTCCTTGCTGTGATTTCTTTGAACATTCCTGATTTAATTATCTGGAATAAACTGTTCCTCTTGACAAGAAATACCGTTTCTTGGTTTTATTCCACATCTATAAGAATTTAGAAGCAAGATCAAATAGAAAGGAAAAAATCTTTATAGACAAAACATACCAAGCAAATAAGTATCCATGGAGCATGATGAAAAGGGCCATTTTCTTAGTTTTAATCAGCGATTAGATGCCAAGACCACATGAGAAAAAAAAATCCAATGTAAAAGCCAATTTCTTTGTGAATGTGTGATTAATATTGCCAGTCAACTGAATCTTGTAAGCAGTTCAAGATTGTTGTTAATTACAATCCAGGGCACAGCAAATTCAGTATCAAACAGTTTGAAGCAAAAGTAAATGGGATTTTATGGTGTTGGCAACAGAAAAGTGTTTTGAGCTGTGCTGGGCGACGTATTAGAATTGTTGTTCGTGGACTTAGTGATCTGATATTTAAAACATGCTCTAATATAGATATTTAATTAGATCAGAGAACTGTGTTTACCAGTTTGAGGGGGTGAGTCCATATGTGCTATAAAGATAAAGGATTTACACAGTTGAAAATGCAGAGAGGAGGAGACCATCAACATGGTTACATAAGAAATCCCCTGAAAAAGTGCCCAGAGATTCAGCAAGTACAGACAAATCCCACTTGCTTAGAACTCTGGAGGACAGCAGAGTCTGGAGAAGGATTCCATAAGTTCTGATCTGAAGAAAGAGAAAGACATCAGCTAGGAAATTCCATCCCGCAGTAGCTGGTCCTCTTCCCTCAGTACCGGGGTCCCTCATGGTGGGAAAACAGACCACGGAGGAACTCACAGCAGAGTTAGAGCCCCACGCATGTCCAGGCAGGAGGGCCCCAGTCCACAGAGACCCGGGTGGCACACAAGCTGCTGAGGACTGCCTCATACAAAGGAGCCCCTGGGGGTGGGGGCGTAAGAAAAGTCAGAAAGAGGCCACAGTAGGATGGCAGCTGCCAAGCGGCACACTCATTAAAATTAGCTACGGCCAGCTGGGCTCCCTAAACACAAAATGGACTTTTCAGGAGTGACCCACCTTTCTGAATTGACCCCATCTGACTCGCTGGTCCGTGATTCCTTATGGGAAGGATCCAGATGCAGAAAAGCCTCACAGGGGATAAAAAGTGGATGGGGTGTTAAACTAACTGCTATAAAACAGGGGGGTACAGAACAGAACAGAGAGCAGACTAGGGAAAGTTCTCTCCAGTGTGACTCTCCTCCCAGAATTTGGCATCTGGGCAAAAGCAGCTAGAGACAATGAAAGGAGGGTTAAAAAAAATACAAACTATATAGCCAAACCAGAAACAAACAGAACAGATCAAGATCCCCAGAGAAAGAACAGGGGAAAGGAAGATTTCTCCTGGAGGTGAAAAAATCACATAAAAAGTACAATTTTTAAATTGTACCTCATATCCAGGGCAAGAATCAGATGAAGAAGAACTGAGAAAATGTGATCTCAGTTAAACTTAGGCTATTATAAAGGTCCAGAGTAAGTTGGAACAAACATCAAAGAAGAGCCTTAACTCAAAGCCAATCAACAATAACATTAAATTTGGGGGATGAAAGGCACAATAGTAGAGATATAAAATACTAGAGAATTCAGCAGCAGATTTGAACTAGCAGGAGAATAAATTTGTGAACTACAAGATAAGACCCTCAAAATCATACAGTCAGAAGAAGAGATAGAGGAAAGAATAGAAAAACTTGAGCAGTGTCTCAGGGATTTGAGCGATAGCACAAAGCACACAAACATACGCATCATGAGTGTCCTAGATACTTTAAAAAATTATATGCCAACAAGAAGTCTAATTTATAGGAAACAAATTCCCAGAAACACACAAGCAGCCTGCATTGACGAAAGAAGAAATTGATGAACTCAATAGGCCAATCACAAGTAAAGAGATAGAATCAGTCATCAATAACCTCCCAACTAAGAAGAACCTAGGACTAGATGGCTTCACAGGTGAATTCTACAAAACATACCAATCCTGCTTAAACTCTTCCAAAAAAATAGAAGAAGAAAAAACATTGCCTAACTCATTCTATGATGTCAACATTACGCTAATACCAAAGCCAAGCAATGATGCCACAAGAAAGGAAAATTACAGAGCAATCTCTCTAATGAACCTAGATGCTAAAGTCCTCAAAAAAATTCTTGCTAATTATACTGAACAACACGTCAAATGAATTATACACCAAGACCAAGTGGGTTTCATCCCTGGTATGCAAGGATGGTTCAACGTAAGAAAATCAATCAATGTAAACAGAGAGAGAAAAAAATCACATGATCTTTTCTATAATGCAGAAAAAGCATTTGACAAAACACAGCACCTTTTCCTGATAAAAACACTGCAAAAGATAGGAGTAGAAGGAAACTTTCTGAACATGATAAAAGACATATATGAAAAACCCATAGCTAACATCATATACAATGTTGAAATCCTAAAAGCTTTCCCTCTAAGATCAGGAAGAAAACAAGGATGCCCACTATAACTGCTCCTATTTAACATTGTCCTAGAAGTACTTGCTCAAGCACTGAGGCAAGAAGAAGATATAAAAGGCATCCAAATTGGAGAAGAAGAAGTAAAAAAATTCACTATTTTCAGAAATGTTCTTATACATAGAAAGTCCTGAGAAACATACAACAAAGCTTCTAGAACTTATAAATGAGTTCAGTAAAGTTGCAGATTATAAGATCAAATGCACAAAAATTAGTAGTATTTCTATATACCAATAATGAGCAATCTGAGGAGTAAATCAAGAAAAAATACCATTTACAATAGTAACTGAAAAATCAAATACCTAGTTATAAATTTAACTGAAGATGTAAATGACTAATACACAGAAAACTATGCAGCACTGTTAAAGGAAATCAAAGATTTTAATAAATGTAAGAATATTCTCTGTTCATGGATAGGAAGGTTAAATATCATTAAGATGTCTATCCTACTCAAACTAATCTACAGATTTAATGCAATTCCAATAAAAATCAACACAGCATTTTTCACTGAATTTGAAAATTATGAAATTTATTTGGAAAGGCAAGAGGTCCTGAATAGCTGAAGACATATTGAAAAAGAAAAATGAAATTGGAGGAAATCACACTACCTGACTTTAAAACATACTACAAAGCTACAGTGGTCAAAATTGCATGGTATTGGAACCAGGATACACATATTGACCAATGGAATTGAACTGAGAGTTCTGATACAGATCCTCGCATATACAGTCATCTGATATTCGACAAGGCCACCAAGCCCCCTCAACTGGGGGAGAATGGCCTCTTCAACAAATGGTGCTTTGAGAACTGGATATCCATATCCAAAAGAATGAGAGAGGAACACCATCTCACACCTTATAAAAAATTAACTCTAGATGGAACAAAGATCTAATTATAAGAACCAAGACCATAAAGACCTTGGAAGATAATGTAGGGAAGCATACAGGACATTGCAATAGGAAATGGCTTCATGAACTTCACACCCAAAGTACAAGCAGCAAAAGAAAAATAGATAAATGGAACCTCCTCAAAATTAAAATCTTTTGCACCTCAAAGGAGTTTGTCAAGAAAGTGAAAAGACAGCCTACCCAATGGGAGGAAATATTTGGTAACCATATATCTGATAGGAGACTAATATCCAGCATATATAAAGAAATCCTGTATCTCAAAAATTAAAAAACAAACAACCCATTTAAAGAATGGGCAAGTGATTTGAACAGACACTTCTCCAAAGAAGAAATACAAATGGCTAAAAAGCACATGAAAAGATACTCAGCCTCACTAAGTTATTAGGGAAATGCAAATCAAAACTACAATGAGATACCATCTTACACCCATTAGACTGGTAGCTATTAAAAAACAGAGGACTACAAGTGTTGAAGAGGATGT
>PVKH010038876.1:0-11251 GCA_004027955.1 Chaetophractus vellerosus | reverse complement strand
TCCACTCCCCAAGGAGAGCTGGTTTTTTCCATTTGTTTGTTTTTAAGAGGGACCGGGGATAAAACCTGGAACCTTGTACGTGGGAAGGAGGCACTCAGCCACTTGAACTACATCTGCTCCCTCACAATTAGCTTTTGATTGGCAATAACTGTTCATAGCTTTTTATTATCTTTTTCCAGAGCATTAATGAGTCTCAGAATAGCCACCCAATTCCACTCTCCTCACAGTTATTACTGACTCCATCCTCAAAGGCGGCTAGAGGGCACAAGCTAGCGTGTTCAGTTTCTATGGGCACACCATCCCAGTTCACCACCAGTGCAAGTTTTAAAAACTGGACCGTCCCCTAATCCAGGGACCACCTGTGTCCCCCCCACCACCAGTGATGGCGTCCTTATCGCCAGAAAATGAATGATCCAGCTCCAAAGTCCTGCTGTATTGCCTGATTTTGGGGCCCACACCTAGTACTGGCTGAGGCAGATTGGCTCCAGGAAGCACCTTCTGAGACGGAGTTTGGCAGGCAGGATATTTACTTAGGAGGGCCTTTGGGAATCATATCATGGGATTCGTGCCGAGAGGAGGAGCAGGATGGGACAAAGGGGCAAACCCAGCTATGCTTCAGGCCCCACAGCAGCCTCAGCTGAGCTCAGAGAGAGTCCTGGAACTAAAAAGGCACAGTTATCTCTTTCCACTATCACTTTGACTAGTCATCTGTGAGCTTCCCCAGAATGAGACGTGACTGGGGGCGAGGTGGCTCTGAAGGCGCAGCAATCCGTGAAGGGACTGACACCTGAAAGTTGCTTGCTGACAGCACTTGAAGGAGATCTCAGCCACCCATCACCGGTGCCCACCCCAGAAGGGTGTGTCATGTGAGTGAAAACTAAACCTGGGCCATGTGAAGATACAGACTTGGGAGGCCGCTTGTTACTAACTGATACACGACTTGATGCTGAGCGAAAGGAAAAACTCTCTCAAGAACATAAGGAACGTGTTGCCAAACCATGAGCCTTTTTCCAAACATTTTGATTGCTGGTCATTCTCAGCACACACAGGTGGCGAGTGAGGTAGGTTTTTGCAGTCACAGCCCCGTATCTTTTCACACTTCCCTGCCCCAGGTTAGTCCTTTCTGATTTCCCGGGCTCAGGCCCCTGTCAGTGCTGACAGGTCACTGGGCCTGGAGGTAGGCCCAAGAGGATGCTGAGGTGGCCACAGGGCTGGGAGTGGGCAGGTTTCTTCTGGACACTCCACACCAGGGATTTTCAGATTTGGCACTGTTGGCACTGAGGGCAGACACCATGGCCTCAGCTCACTGAGGCAGGGGGTTTGATCTGCTTGGCCTGACCCGTGGGGGGCTTGCCAGTTGAAGCCAGAGCCCACCAAGAGTCGGGCAGGGTGGGACAGAGCTGGGTGGTGAGGCCGCTCACCCTGCCAGCAGACGGCTCTCCCTGGAGGGACGGCCCCTTGGAGACTCCAGGTTTTGTTGAGGAAAGGGGTTTCCCTCCCAGTGGCCAGTCGAAACAGGCCTTCTCTGCTGGGAAGATTCCAGGCAGCTGGGGAGAGAAGGTTACAGCCGCCCTCACCCCAGAAGCCACACCCTCGGAAAGGCTCCTCTCCAGCTCAGGCTCTTCAGCTCCCGGATGCCCTCCTGGTCAGGCCGGAAGAGGCTGGGATGGGTGGCCCTGGATCCAAATGTGCCCCCAGCGGCCTCAGGAGAGGGAGGACTCCCGCTTCCTGTTCAAGTCACAGGCTCCTCCCCACGCCAGCAGTTTGTAGTCCATTTTGCTACTTGGAAATCTCAGGGATGTGCACACACATTCACTTCACAGAAAAGACAAATGGCTAATGCTTCCGACCCTGGAGTGCTGGTCTAGACTGGGGGGTGCGCGGGGAGGGGGCCTAAGCCCCCACTTCAGACCCTGGCTCCAGGTCCTTGTGCCTGGCTGCTGAGTCAGCCCCGCGTCCTCAGGGGTCTGCCAGCAAGGGGCTCCTGAGTGACGGCAGTCCTGGGGACTGTTCTTCCATTTACGACTAGGCCTGCGAGGTGAGAGCTGGGAGCCGTGTGTTCCGGGAACTACTTCACCCACAGGCCTGATCCCACGCAGCCTGCCCTCCAAGCAGAGACAAACGCGCGAAGCCTGCTGCACAGAGCCTACGCAGTACTGGACTCTCGGGAGCCAAGAACCAGACTCTCGCTGCACACAGCTTGGTTCTGAGCAGACCCCTGCCTGGTCCTGGAGGCTGAGGGGCTGGGGGAGGCAGCACCGGGAGGCACGGAGCCGGAGCTGAGGGATCGGGACCGTGGTTCGCCCTCCACGCCGTGGCGGAGCAGCCTGTGCACCCCCAGCCCGTACCTCCATCCTGGAGGTGGAGAGAGGCAGCTTCTGGTCAAGGGCATAGGGATCAAGTGGAGGGGAAACTGAGGAATGGCGGGGGGGGCACTTCTTAGCCACTGTAACTTAGCACAGAGCTGTGTGGCAGGGTGCCTGGGCCGGCTAGTTTCAGAGTATAGTTCAGATCTGCTGCCGCGTCCTTCACGGTTCTCTGTCACTGCGTCACCCCCCTCCCAGGTGCTCCCCTCACCTGGGTCGGAAGACTTCCTTCAGCCTCCACCTGCATCTCGCACGTGGGGACAGCCCTCTCCAGATGCCAAGACTTCAGACCCGTCTGGCTTTGGCTGTGGCACCCTAGTGAAGGGAAGCGTTTCTCGGGCAGCCTTCGCCACCCTGCTGCAGGAGCTGCCTGCCCAGTTATCACCTCAGCCAAGCCTCAGTGTCTTCACCTCTACAACGCCGCCAAGAGTCTCACAGACAAGCAGGCGAGATGCCCTGCAGATCTCACAGCATCCGACCTCTCTCACCAGCTTCAGCATCACGGCTGTTCTAGAGCCCCACGCTCTACTCCCCTGTGAATCTCAAAGTCAACAACTCCACACAGACCCACAGGGCTCGGATCCACCTGAAAGCCGGGGCGGACGCTACAAGACGAGGACCTCTCTGCCTCCACGTGCATGAGCAGTCTGCCGGTTCTCTCACCTGCAGGTGAGATGAGATCTCTCCGGAACTTACCCGGCGGTGTGGAGGGCGAACCACGCTCCCACTCCCGGGCGTCCCTCCACCGGCACTGCGGTGGCTGTGGGTCACGTCTCCTGGCACGGGGAGAAGCTGGACACTAGTCTGTGGTCTCCTTCTGGGTCAGGGCAGACAGGAAGGGGCTTTTACTCCAGGACCCCCATCCATTCAAAATGCTGAGAAGAAAATTGTGTATTTTAGTCCTTTCCAATCTTGTTAAGGTCAGTGGCGGTATTTCTGACCCTTTCTTGGCTGCACAGGCACGTCTCTCTGACTGAGAGCGATCTATTGCATAAAGCTTTATCTTTCTTACCGTCTAAGTAGGAAAGGATGAAGAGAGACTGAGCGTAAGACAGCTCTGGGAGGAGGAAAAGGAATCAGCCCTGGTGATTTCACCCAACAGCCCAACGAAGAGAGGGTCCAACACCGGGCGGGCGGCCAGATGAGGGATTCGCCAGTTCAAGAGGCAGCCTGGCCGCACACTTAACCCCTCACTCCCCAGGATTTGGCCTCTGGGTGTCCCTAACTGGAGTCTGATGAGCAACAAGCCGTTGGCTTCCAGGGGGCAGAGCAGAGGAAGGAAGGGTTTTTCTCTTCCCTAAGTGAGCGGGTCTTCATGTAGTGGGGCAGAGACAAGGTCCTGTTTTCACCAAGCCAATTCCCCAGCCTCCCCGGCAGCAGGAGGGGCCCATGGGATATGGGTGGAGGGACGTGCTCCTGCCCCAGGCCTGGCCATCCATGCCCCCGCCACCTGGGGTCTGGTGCCATCTCAAGGGCAACCGCAGTAGCTTGGTGAGCCTGGGTCCTACTAACTGGATAAAGATGGTGGTAAGCGGCCCCCAAAAAGGGGCCAGCCACAGACTGGACCGTGGGAGTGAGGAAGGCCAGGTGCCTCCAGAGGCTGCACGCCCCCGAAGCTGGGGGTTTCATCTTGTAGGCTTCCCGCGCTGTCCAGGGCTGTTGCGGAAACGGCACTCCTCCGCGAGGCACAGGCAGGGTCCTCCCCGTGCTCAGGGCTCGGCGCCTCGGCAGCACCACGGCGGCAAGGGGGTCTGCCTGCTGTCCAGGGGCTTCTAAGGCACGCCTAGTTTCTTCTCTGCTGTGGGCCACCTCTCCCGAGATTGTGGCAGACCTGCCGGGTGTGGCAAAAACTGCTAATTCCAGTTCTGTATGGTGATTAGCTTTGTACTAAGCTTTGAAATCAGGAAGTTTCCTCTAATTTTGTGCTTATTCTTTACAATTGTTTTGGCTATCTACAATCCCATGAAGTTCCATATGAATTCTAGGATAAGCTTGTCAACTGCAAAATATACAGCTGAGATACTGATAGAGACTGAATTTAATTTCTAGATTAATTTTGGGGAGTTTTGCCATTTTAACAATATTAAGTCTTCCAATCCACGAACATGTGATGTACTTTCATGTACATAGGTATTTAATTTCTTTCAATGTTTTGTAGTTTTTGGTAACAAGTCTTGCATGTCTCATTAAATTTATTCCTAGATATTTTATTCTTTTTCATATTGTGGGCTAAAAAAAGGGGACTCTTTTCCTAATTTCTTTTTTGAATAGTTAATGACTGCTGTATAGAAACACAACTGATTGTTGTTATGTTGACCTTGTACTCTGAAACTCTGCTGAATTAGTTTATTAGCTCTAGTAGATTTTTTGTGTATTCTTGGGGATTTTTTAGGTAGAGGATCATGGCATTTGCAAATAGTTTTGCTTCTTTTCCAATTTGTATGTGTTTTACTTCTTTTTCTTGCCTAATTTTTCTAGCTAGAATTCCCAGTATGATGCATAACAGAGGTGGAAATGGGCTCCCCTGTCTTGTTCTTGATTTGAGGGGAAGCATTCAGTTTTTTATCATTACGTTTGATGTTTGCTGTGGATTTTTTGTAAATGCCCCTTAGCAGGTTGAAGAAGTTCCCTTCCATTCCCAATTTGAGTATTTTCATCATTAAAGAAGGTTGGATTTTGTCCTGTTCTTTTTCAGTACCTATTGGGATAACCATGTGGTTCCTCTTATTTTATTTATATGGCATATTGCACTGACTGACTTTCGGACGTTTCAGCAACCTTGCTTTCCTGGGATCAGTCCCAGCTGGGCGAGGTGTGAAGTCCTTTCTCTGTGTTGCTGGATTCAGGGTGCTGATAATTCTTTTGCAGCCAGTATACATAAGGGATATTGGTTTGTGTTTTCTTCTTATGTCTTTGTCTGGTTTTGGTATGAGAACACTGCTGGCCCCAAAGAAAAAGACAGGAATGTTTCCTTGTTTTCTATATTTTTAGAGGAGTTAATGAAAAATTGGTGTTAATTATTCTTTAAATGCTTGGTAGAAATCACCAATGAAGCCATTTGGACCTGGCTTTTCTTTGTGAGAAGTTTGAAAATTACTAATTCAATCTCTCTAAATTTATACTCAGATTTTATATTTTTTTGAGTCAGTTTCAGTTTTTATCTTTCTAGACATGTGTCCATTTCCTAAGTTATCTAATTTCTTGGCATACGGTTGTTGATAGTATTCCCTTATAATCCTAATTATCTGTGAGGTCAGTAGTGATGTCCCCTCTTTCACCCATTTTAATGAGTCATCTCTTTCATTCTATTGGCCAGCCTAGCTAAAGATTTTTCATTCTTAAAACAAAATTTAAAACCCTTTGGTTTCATTGTTTTTGTTTTTTTTCTGTTCGCTATTTCATTCATTTCTATTCCATTCTTTATAATCTTTCTTTCTGCTTATTGTTTAGTTTGCTCTCCTTTTTCTAGTGTCTTAGTAACCTTAGGTTAGTTTGATTTGAGATCTTTTTCTAATATAGGCATATGTAGCTATAAATTTCCTTCTAAAGACGGTTTTAGCTACATCCCATGACACTGTTGTGTCTTCATTTATATTCATCTCCAAGTATTTTCTAGGTTTTCTTGTGGTTTCTTCTTTGACCCACTGATTATTTAGGAGTGTGTAATTTCCACATACGTGTGAATTTACGGAGTTTTTTTCTGTTATTGATTTCTAAGTTCATTCTATTGTGGTCAGAGAAGATGCTTTGTACGATATCAATACTTTTGAATGAATTGAGGCTTATTTTATGGCTTAGCATATTATCTATCCTGAAGAACGTTCCATGTAACTTTGAGAGGAGTGTGCATCTTGCCACTAGGTGGAGTGGTTCTACAGATAATTGTTAGATCTGGTTGATTTATTATGTTTTTGCTTTCTGTTTCTTTACTGATCGGCCTAGTTGTTCTATCCATTATTTAAAGGGGGCTACTGAAGTCTCCAACTATTACTGTTGAACTGTCCCTTTCTCCCTTCAATTGTCACTGCATTATTTTATCTGTTGTTAGGTGCATATACATTTATACATTTACGAAGCAGGTTCTTTTACCCCCAACTTACTCATAAGGAAACTGAGGCAAAGACAAGTTAACTCCTTGTCCAAGACTCTTAAAAGGTGCTGAAGCTTGTATTTGAACCAAGGCAAGTTCCACTCCAGGATCTGGGCAATTAACTATTACACTAACTAAGCTAACTAAATAATATGTAATTCATGTATATCACAGTTAAAGCAAATCTTAGCCAGCTGATTAACTTTTGAAGAATTTTTACAAGTATATATACCATGTATCCAATTTCCAGGTTAAGATGCATATCACTTCTCACACTCCAGCCTCCTTGTGCCTTTTCCCAATCAATAATCCCTACCTCAAGGCAACTCTTTTGACTACTTTATCAAAGATTAGCTTTGCTGGTTCTTGAGCATCATATAAACAAAACCATGCTGTTCTTTTGTGTCTGGCTTCCTTCCCTCAACATGAGGCCTGTCAGATTCATTCATAAGTTTTCACACAGCAGCAATTCATTATTTTCTTATTGCTGCGTAATTCACAACTGTATCAAATCATGACTGTTCATTCTACTGTTTTTGAACATTTGGGTTGTCTCAAATGGGCTGGCTATTCTGCATCCAGGTATTACAAGCTTTCACACACATATCTTTTGTTGGACACAAGCATTTATTTCTCATGGATATATTTCTAGGAGTGGAATTCCAGGGTCATAATAAAACTTACGGGACTTTGATATTGTCAGTTTTTGCAAAGCGATGGCTAAAATTACATTCCCACCAGCTATCTATGAGCGTTCCGGTTGCTCTGCCGCCTTGCCAACACTTGCTAGGTCTTGTTTATATTTTAGTCTTTCTCGTGGGTATGTATTTGTACTAATTTTATAGGAGACCTTTAATTCTTTTGCCACTTCAGCAAATATTAAGGTATGTTCTTTCCATCCCACATTTGAGCAGCTGACACTTTGTGCCTTCAATCTCAGGTGTTTCATTTATCTCAATTACATTTTAATAGATCCAGTCCACAATGCTAGCCTGTTAAGAAACAGTATTACTCCCAAATTTATATCATTTTGTCAATCAGTGATTTTCCCCAGCTTTGTATCATCTGCACATCTCTCTGGTCCGGCATTATTCTTATCCAAGGCACTGACTGAAATTTCGGACAGTGATAAACTAACAATGGCACACATCAGGGCTCTCCCTCCAGGCTGACACGGCACATTAACCGCAGTTTCTTGAAGATGGTCACCAACTTTTAATGAAGTCACCTCACACTGCTCTTGCCCAGGCTACGTCTTCCCAGAGTACTTTATAGACACCATTTGCATTCTTATTCTGAGTGCAAACTATTAACCTCCTCAACAATTAGGAACACACCTTATCTTTTTGCTCAGCATCCAGAGTACTAAATCTTTAAAAATGTAAGCCACTTAAGAACTCTTTCGTAAAGTGAAAATGTGAATGGGAAACTGGATAATTAATAATGAATTAGATTATCACCTGAATGTTAGGGACAGAATAGACATGAATTTACCGACGAATGTAGGCACTAACCAATTAGTTCCGAGGCATGTTCATTAGATGGGGGCAAGCAGGACATCTGGCATAGGTGAGTTTTGCTATCTGCTTCCAGAGGTGTGTACAGATAGGGAACCAACCTGTCAAGCTGAGAGACCGTTTTTATAAATTAGGCATAGATTCTTCAGCCACTGAGATTCAAGACCTAGTGGTCGGAGTACAAATAAAAAAGCCAAAGCTAATAAAGAACAAATTCATCAAACCTGCAAGATTCTACATATTCTGTGTGTACCTCGCTAACAGGGTTCCAAGAACTCTGCGAAGATGTCTAAGTGCAGAGTTTATGATCCCTCCCATCTACGTGAGGAAGACCAAATTCATTTTTCCCCTCCTCAAAATGAGCAAGAAGACCTGGTTCAAATTCTTCTACCTGCTTCTACACCACTTAGGAAACTGGTACAAATGTGGGACTGGAGAAAAACTTGCAGGCTATCCTTAGTCTCCAAGGATAGGAAAGGAATGGAGGAAGGCTGAAAAAGAAGGAAAAACGGCCAGTGCGTATTAAGTACTTTGCTCGAAAGAAACATTTTGTAGTTTCAGAACAGAAAATGTGCCACAAGTCACCTTCATGAACAAGGAAAAGCATTAAAGTTATTAAAAACCAGGTATGCACATGGTTGGCTAAAAGGGGGGGGGGTACAGGAAATGGACAGAAAATCCACCTTGTACACTTGTATTTAATGTTCATCGGGACCCTGGAGGTAAATTGCACCACCCTAAATTAGTAATATTTTTAAAGCATTGTACAGATTTCCAAGCAAATGACTTGTCTTTTATTTGTAGGCTTATTAAAAATCTATTCCTTTTCAAAAGTCTGCACATCCACGGAAGCTTAAAGGCAGGCAATACCTTCATGTTTGAAACGCTGCGCTCTAAAAGCTCACGTCACGTTTGTGCAAAGCCCAGAGACAGATTTACCGTGAGCCGAGGAAGCTCAGGCTTCAGGGCACTCACGTGCACAGGCCCCTTACAAGATCAGGGGGTGGCAGGCCGCAATGTGGTCCATAGTCACATATTTGGGTAAAACGTGCAATCAACGAAGGCTTCCCTCCATCACACCTTCGCTCATGTTTGGGGGCATCTTGGGAGCTAATTAAGGAAAGGTGGGTTTTTGGATACTTACACATTCAGGCTTAATGGGATATATATTTTTATAGTCACTTTAACAATTGGGCCTTGTGTCCCAGGGAGGAACGACTTCCATGATTTCAACCACCAAAGAGACACAAATCACATGAACACAATGAGAAATATTTAAAATTCCTGTTGATGTGTCATGAAATAGGAGCATAAAATTTAGGCCCTTACAAAGACCTTGTCCAGAAACAGATGAATGTTAACAATACTGAGCTACACTGTCCAGCACGGCAGCCACTAGCTACATGCCACCATTTAAATGTAAATTAAATTAAAAATTCGGTTTCTCAGCCATGCTAGCCACATACTAAGTATCAATGGCACAGAATACTTCCACCAACGCAGAAAGTTCCATTGGACAGTGCTGACAGATTTAAGATCCATCATGGAAAACTTGGAAAAATGCCTGAATCTTACAGCTCATATAGAAAAGAAACTCAATTAGTTTCCCCAAATTTGACAAATCCTAATAATTTAAATGACATCACTAATAATGAATTTCTGAAAGAAACTGATAAACTATCAAGTTTTTTTCAATAATCATGCTAGAGGAGGAGCTTAATTGTCATTCTCTTTGGAAACTATAAAAGTGTTGTCCTAAGAAGAGGTGATCAATGAGTATGCAGCCAACAAAAAAGGGAGAAGGAAAAGTATCATAAAAATGTCAGTTAAAAAGTTTTCTATATTCTGTGATGTGTAGTATGTCAGCTTTTAAAAACTTTAATTTTCTCCATTTAAAATTCTAAATATGTACTTTCATAGCTAATTCTGTATTTGTAATTTTGCATTCCTTTTCCAAAGAACCGATGTCCCCCATCAAAAAAATAAATAAAACATAACTCCAAAGCTCCAGTTCCAAAGCTTCAGTTCCTATAAAATCTGTTATCTGCCATGGATAAGACTTACCCTAAAAAGTAATTTTGTTTTTTTTTTAAGGCAAAAACACCGATAGCCTCTTCCCTTATTTTTATTTTGAAGTAAGTTCCAAGAGTTCTGTATTCTATACACTGATTTGATCATATTTTTGGTCATTCTACCCTATTACTTGGGTGTAATTATTAAAGAAACATATACAACATTGTAAGTTTATTCCAAACATCACATTAGATATACAATTCCAATAAGTTGAAACTAACAATATAATAATACATGAAACAAATACTGCAGCATTTAAGTTTGGCCTCACAGAAGCAATAAGAAATGCCAAATATTACATGTTGAACCCCAACTGGCTCTTAGGAAATAAAGCCAGATGAACCATCTATGTGACATGAATATGACAACACACTGCCTGTCCCCAAACAGGTAAATACATCATTTTTAAGTCTACCTACATCGACTTTTATTTTTTCAAACCTGCTCTTCTAAATACATAGGAAAAAATACAAATTCTTAATTGATAAAATCATTTCACACCTATAAAATCCAGATGCTAACACCACCACCTCCACTGGGCTGAGAGCAATGTGCGAATGGCGAATGGCGCATGCAGCTTTCCAGCCTATTAACAAGAGTTTTATTTTTCCAGGGTTCAGCGAACTCTGAAGTGGTGTCCACGAAGGCTAGAACAGCAAGGTAAGCAACAAAGGCCCCAACGCAAAGTTTAAATCCACCCCCCAAACCCAAAAGGTTAGAGAGGCTCCTGTCCCAAACTTTTTGCCCACGGAGCCCTCCTTCACGGCTTGGGCTGGCTTCCTCTGGGTATCCTTAGCCTTCGGGCCCCACCTGTCCACCTGGAGGCGGCCTCGGCCCCTCCCTGCCCTGCACAGCTGCTGGGCTGAGCTGCTGCATGGGTGGAGGCCCACGCCCGCGCCCCTGCAGGGAAAACCCGGAGGGGACACACCTGTTCTCCATTTAAAATGGGCACGAGACGAAAATGCCAGCGGACGCTAGTGTCCCCAACGCTGCCAACGGCACTGGTGGCCCTTTACTCTCGAGCCTTTCATGCTACGACAGTATTCCAACATTTAGGCTCACTTAAAAGCACAGCTAACACTGAAAGGTGACTTTATGGGATTCTGCAGATTTTGGTGGCATTTTTTCGTAGTGAAGTTGAGAGGGGAAAGTTACGGTGAATTAGAGTGAAAAGACCCTCTCCTGGGGTCGGAAGTCAATGGCTC
>PVKH010038875.1:0-11261 GCA_004027955.1 Chaetophractus vellerosus | reverse complement strand
CGGAGCCGCCGTGGGCAGGGCAAAAAGCTGCCACGGACAGGCAAAAGCCGCCACGGGCAGGGCAGGTCGCCTGCAAATCGAGCACAGCCAGCCACCCGCGAACTGGAGCCGGCCGTGATGGAGGCAGAGGCCGCCCACAGGCGGGGAGGGCCGCGCCTGCGCAGTGACCAAGTCTCGGCGCGTCGCCGCAACGGGGGGGGAAGGGGAGATATGTAATAAAAAATAAATAAATCTTTAAAAAAAAAAAAAAAAAAAAAAAAATAAGAAAGTTTTTAAATTTGGGGAGAAAATAGATTTATTTGAAACAAGGTAGATTTTTTCATATAATCTAGATGAAAGAAATATAGAGGTTTATAGTATTTTCTCACTTTTGTGTAATTCAAAAAAGTTTAGGTTAAAAAAAAATGTTAAGTGTATCTATAAATGGGAGGTCTCACACACACTACTGACCTTTTTTTCCATATGATCCAAATCATAAGACTGAAAATGTTCTCTCAGCTCAGGAAATGGCTTATCCAGTCGTAGATCCTCTAATGCATTATCTGGGTGAGATTCTATTACTGTGAAAAAAAATTCCAAAAGATAAACTCACTTCTTCAGTGATACTGCTGGCAATACACCTAATTATTGGAATTTAGGAAATCACTTATTTTTAAATGGAGAGAGGGCGTACAGGTTTTTTTCAATGTGTTACTGAGGTACAATTTTACAATACAGTAAAATGCACCAAGCTTCAGGGGACTATAATTTTAATAAAAATAAAACCAAGAATCTTTTAGAGCAGAATCTCCTTGTGATTATAATTAGAAAAGATCAAAATGTATGCAGAGATATACCTAATAACCTACCCTTCCTCCTCCTGTGGTCTTCAATAGACAGCATCACTATCTATGTCTCCCCAGAAACCTGATGGCCATCCCTGTCCTCTGGCTTCCTTGGCCCCAACATCTGTCACTCACATACCCTCATCTCACCTCATATACCTTCCCACTGGGGGTAGTACAGGAGCGTATATCATTTCGGTGAGTGTTTAGTGCTAGGACCAGTTCTGTCACTTTGTCATTTGCTAGCTGGGTGACCTTAGGCGGTTAAGCAACTAATCTCTCTGTGCCTCAACATCCTCATCTATAAAAAGTATATAATAATATCTACCTTATAAGGGTTTTATAAAGATTAAATGAAATAATCCACATAAGGGCAGGCACACAGCTAGCAATGTTAACTTTCATTATGATCTACTTCCTCTTCCCTTATCCCTACAACATCTGTCCTGAATCAGGGGCTCTCACTCTCTCTCTCACCTAGACCACTGGACTTCTCTTAACAGCAATCACTACCTCCAATCTTTGCCCCTTCAAATCCATTCATTCTCCACCCCACTTTTAAAGTGACCCACTTAAAACAAAACTTTTACCCTGCCACTCTTCCACTTATAATTCTTAAATGGCCTACCACTACCTGCCAGAAGCTTATCCACAAGCCACTCCCTAACTACCTGTGCAAATACTACTCCTAAGTGATGCTACCAATGCCAATTGCACTAATGGGGTGCCTGGCCTATAGCTGGCACAAAATGAAAACACTTGTCTTGAGTAAAGAATGCTCTTTGAGTAATGAAAGTAAATTTTACGACTTTAGATGCAAAATGATGCAGACCTGCTTATGAATGATTTCAGCCCGCAGAGCCCTGTTTTCCTAGGAGTAGTAATTAAGTAAACGCCTGGTCTGTTGTGCACCAACGCCTGAACTGCACTTGAAGTAGGGTTGGGGGAACTGTGAAACAGCATGCAGGCCTCAGGCCTTCGTGAGACTGGAATAAAAGATTGGTGGGAAAAGGGTGCTGTGACTTCCATGTGTCAGGGCAACCCATAAACCTTGGCTCTTGCCTATGGCAGCCATGCATGCCCTGTGTGGGTCAGAGAGCCAAAGAAGCTAGGTGCTTGCTAGGCCTCCTAATAAGAAGAATCTGTACCTGTTGAATGCCCTCTTTGTACCCTTTTATAATACTAAGCAAAAGAAATATTATTATTATAGCCTAATTGTGGCTTTTGAGTCTGCTTGCCACTTTGAAACTGTAACAGGACTTGGGCTGCACAAATTTACTTTGTAAATTAAAATTAACTTTCTAAATTATCAAGTTTCTAAAACTACAGCTAAAGCAACCAATAGCAAGCCCCAGGTACTCAACAATTTTACCTGGATGTTCTTTTATAATAATCCTCATATAACCAACCAGTCCATATGTCCTACAGATCAAAAGAGGGATTTGGGAATTCCAGAGGACATCTGCTAAACGTAGTAACGTACTGCAAAGAAAAGCAAAATAAATAAGAATATGATCAACTGGATATATGCCAAACATGAAAATCCCTTAAAATAAAGCAACTTTCTTACTCAAATAATAAATACAAAGATATACCCACTGCATTTACATAAGCAGGTGAAGTATGTACTGAAAAGCATAAACGTGCAGTCACAGTTTATCTTTTGGACTAGAGGGATATGAAAGTCTTTTTTATTATGAAGAATGTTAGTGAAAGATACTTTCTAAGCATTTCTACAATGAAGAAAAAAACATTTCTAAAACCCTTTACACAGTCCCCAAATGTTTCCTATAATCAGCTCTACTTTCCATCACTAACTACTCAGTGCTCTATATAACTGCTCTAAATATATCAAAAAAAGTTTCACACCTCAGTATTTTTCTCTACCCTGTCGTTTCAATGCTGGAAGATTTATAAGTACTTCCAATTCAAGGCTGCTACAGCGTTTAAAAACTTTTAAAACTATATCTTAGACTGTAGGGAAAAGAAAACCATGTAAATCTATTAAGAGGTTAAAAAATAGAAACACTAACATAAAAATTTACCTTTCAGGGAGCTGAGTTGCAACAACAGCAGTAAACCTACAGAAAAATGAAGGATCATTGTCTAGAAGGTTTTCTGGACTCTAAATAGGACAAGGGAAAAAAATCCAACAATTTCACATTCATATTAAATATAGCAGAAACAGTTAAGCTATTTTAGAACAAATGAGGCAACATACTAGACTCCAAAGTTAAAGTAACTCAACTGTCAACATAAATGATACAAAGTTAAAAATTCTAAATTCCTGGGGCTTTGAATTATTAAATAATTACATTTCAGCATAGAAATAATATGTATACATATGTACCTCTTCCACAAAACTTCCAGAGACATCGTTATTTAATTCTTGTAAGAATTCCATGGCAGCTTGAGCTCGGTTCTTTTTAAAACAAAGCATTTGACTTGAATTAGAAAAAATTTGGTTACAATGTAACCCCTAACTTAAAGGTCAAGCAAACACATTGTAAAATTACTGAAATTCCATGCATAGGTATGACAACTCTGCTTTCTACAGTGTTTGAACTGGGACTCAACCAGAACTTTACTTAAAACAGAGTTAAAACCTCATTATTTGTCCTTAAATGACTACATTATTTACTCCATTTTTATGACTTGGCAAATGACCAGAAAATCCTGGGCAGTGGGAAGGACAACCTGGATCAAGTTCAGATTTTTTTTAAGGTACCAGGGGCCAGGGATTGAACCCAGGACCTCGTATGTGGGAAGCTTGTACTCAACTGCTGAGCCACATCAGCTACCCTGAGTTGGTTTTTTTTTTCATTTGTTTTGCTTATTGTTCACTTTTGTTTTTTTCAGAAGGCACTGGGAACAGAACCCGGGACCTCCTGGGTGGGAGGCGGGAGCTCAACTGCTTCAGCCATATCTGCTCCCCAAGTTCAGATTCATTTTAACCTCCTACATCTATAATCCTAAACCATAGAGGTCAATCATTAAAGAAACTGTCTTTTATGTTTAGAATATTGTTGTACTAAGGGCCTAATATGGTTTTGTAAGGTTAATATGAAATATAAAAATAAAGGGTATTCTGGTTCACTCTTTGTTAAAAACTTTGTTATCCAGAATACTTCATTCTCTGAATAATATTATTATTAAAGATTTAGCTTTAATACAGGTATGTAGTGTAAAAACACAGACAATACATCTAAGTTTTTAAATGACCAAGTATTTATACAAAGATATACAAGATTAGAAAAATGAACAAATTCAATATTTCTCCTCAGAGAAACAATAAACTCTTTTAAAGTCAAAGCTTTTCAAGCAATCAAAACATCATGGCATCAGGAAGCAGATGTGGCTCAAGCCACTGGGCTCCCGTCTACCATATAAGAGGTCCAGGGTTCAATTCCCGGGGCTTCCTGGTAAAAGGCAATCTGGCCTGCACAGCGAGCTGGTCCAAGCGGAGAGCTGGCCTGCGCAGAGAGCTGGCACAACAAGATGACACAACAAAAAGAGACACAGAGGAAAGACAATAAGAGATGCAGCAGACCAAGGAGCTGAGGTGGCACAAGAGATTGAGCACCTCTCTCCCACTCCAGAAGGTCCCAGGATTGGTTCCTGGTGCTGCCTAAAGAGAAGACGAGCAGACAGTGTGCACAAAAACAATGGCGGGGGGGGGGGCGGTGATAAATAAATAAATCTTTAAAAAAAACATAATGGCATTATTAGATGCTCACATGCAGCTATAATCTATAACAAATTGTTTTACCTTGCCGATACTGCTTCTTTGAAGAAAAAAACTAAAATTGACAGAATTAAAAAAAAAAATTAAAGGCTTATTTGATTATAAAGGAAAGGTAACTGTAATGCCAGGTGTATTTTATTTATAGTTTAAACAAACTATATTTTTATTACAGATTGTAACAGCCTTCCTGGAAGAAGAAAAATGTATGGACACTTTTATAAACAAAGATAGTCTAATAAATCAATGTTTCCCAAGGCATGTACCACAGAATACAAATTTCACAAGTTGTACTGAAAGAAATGGGTTCCCGGTTTAAAAAAGTTTGGGAAATACCATATGTTATATATCTATAACATCTATATATCTGCCTCTTGGAAATTCACATTATATATATTACACATGATACTAAAGTCTTATAGTAAAGAAATGTTTAATTTCATTTACCCATTTCCCAAATTCATTTTACCATGGAATCCATTTGCCCATTTAACAGCTATTAACATTACCTAGAACCAGTATTCCACAATTTTTGCAAGTAACTACATCAGACTTATTCAGGCTTCCTCCCCCATATATCCTCATCACATCTCAAGGTCCAGATCAGAATCAAGATGCCATTTATGGCACAAACTCACTGGCGTCCTAAGAAACAGAAACCTTATCCTTATTACATCCGGCTCTAACCAACCAAGCAAACAACCCATACACTGAGATTAAGTACACAAAGATAACAGGACTATTCCTTTATCAATACCAATAAAAGGGCCACGTTGTGGATAGGAGAAATATATATTACCACCCAAAAAAAAAAGACTCAAAGCTCAGTATGAACCAGTTTCTATTTTTTTCTTATATTTACTTGTTGTTCACTTAAAATTCAATAGGAAATCCCAGAATCCAAGTCCCTGAAAAGAGGCGCTTGAAAATCAAATTTGGAAATGCCCTGAAAGTCTAAATATGATAATCCTTAAAGAATAATATCCAGCCCATCTTTATTTTTTTGTTTTGATTTTTTTATTTATTCAGCTCATCTTTAAAACAGCACTTTTATGGAGACAGTGTAGTACAGAGAAAGATATACCTAGACTAAGCTTAAGAGATCACAAATTAAGAGTATTGTTTTCATTATTCATGTAATACAGAAATACTATTATTTTTAATTGTGTATTAACATCTTGGAATCCATGCAAGGACTCAGATTTCACAAATAAAGTGTCCAAATTTCACAAATAAAAGGATGACTACTTTTTTGTATTAATAATACTAAAGATAGTAATGATGTATACCTTTTCCTGACAACTTATTTTCCAGACATCATGCTAGCACTTTATCTATTAAACTCATTTCATCCTCACTTTAACACTAACATAGGAATTATTTCCACCTGAGAGTCAAGTCACCAAGCTGGAGGAGGTGAAGCTAGAATTCAGGCCCCACCCTCCCATGACAGCATACTGCCTTCCCTAATATATTTGAAAAAAATAGAACATACTTGTTTCCAGCATCTTCTCCACTGACCTGATTTCCATCAATAATTGTGAATGAACCAATACCTAGAAGACAAAATAGTCACTCAAGAATATATAGTTCTAATTCAAAATTGTCAAGTAAATTTAGATGACAACCACCATTCTACATTACCTGGTAGTACCAAGTTTTTAAGAATTTCAGTTCCTGTGGCTGTTGCATTGATTAGGCAAACATGAGCAGATTCTAAAGCCTCTTGCCCATGATCACCCCACAACCTACAAAACAAGACACGAATTCAACATTTTTAAAACTTCCACAAAAATACAAATTTCTTATTTGAATGGTGATCTTTTTTGGGTTTTTTTTTTTTTTTTTAAGTGTTCTTGCATAGAGAAACTGATGTGATAACCAGGGCAACCTGTGCAGTAGGAATAGCAGATGTTATGGGGATTATATAGCTGAGTAACCTAAGAACTCAGACTAGGTTCAGAAGTGATGCCTTGCATCTTACCGGAGGATCAAATCAGAATTAGGAACTTGGTCTACCAGCTCCTTGTCCTTTAATCTCTTTTCATTTTTTTTTTTTTAAAGATTTATTTATTTTATTACATATCTCCTCTTCCCCCCCATTGCGGCGACTAGCCAAGAGTGGTCACTGCGCAGGCGCGGCTTGCCCCGCTTGTGGGCGGCTTCTGCATCCGTCCACGGCCGGCTTTCAGTTCGCGGGTGGCTGGCTGCGCTCCATTCGGGGGCGACCTGCCCTGCCCGTGGCAGCTTTTGCCCTGTCCGTGGCAGCTTTTTGCCCTGCCCACGGCGGCTTGCCATTCTCAAGGCGGTCTGCCCGCTAGGAGAGGTCCCCGGGAATCGAACCCAGGGCCTCCCATGTGGTATGCCAGTGCCCTATCCACTGGGCTATCGAGCCGGCCCCTAATCTCTTTTCAAACCAGATAATATACAGAACAGAAAGTCTGTAGATATAGTTCATAACTTACTAACATTAAATAAGTACTTTAGATTTGAAACCTATTTTGTTCTCTATTTTGTTTCTCCTATTTCATTTCTCCCTAAGTTACATGGATCCATTGCATTTAGAATCTTAACATAAGGCTTATCACTGTGACATTAGCAAAACTGAGCAAAAACTTTACCAAGAAAACTGAATTCTTTCAATCTGAAAAGCCTCACATCTACTTCTATAGGAGTGTTTTAAAATATAATATCCTATGAGCATTCTAGTCACATTAATAAATACAAACCTTAACAAACACAAAGATTTAATAAGAATTAGAAATGTGTGTCATAACCTGATTCATACCAGTGTATCAATTAACAAGGCATGGTATATAATCACACATGTATCATGGCATCTGGGCCCACCTGATTACCTTCACCCAGAAAACCTATTAACTAATTTATATTTTCTTCTCAGTATAGGACGTATAGGGAGAATCCCTATCATCAGAAAACTGTGATAGCCAAATAGGTATTAGCAGCCAGAAAGATTTCGCATGCCTTTCCCATCACCTGATCTAAAGCAGATTTCCCCTCACTGTGCAGCTGGTACGTCCTCCAGAGCATATCACACCCTGCAACTGCCTCATTCAGTTTTTTATTTCCTGAACATCCATCTTTTCATGTCAGCTCCATAAGGGCCTGAACCACTCCCTCTATTCACTACTGGACCCCAATGCCTGGCACAGTGCCTTGCTCAGGGTAAATGATCACTGAATAGCTGTTGAATGAATGGAGGAATAGCCCAAAAGAACTAAGTGGACTGGAAATATCTTTGTTTTCCATGAGGGTGGGGCACACAGAAGCCACCTGACATATTTGGTTGATGGATGCTTGAATAGTTGGAAAGTGATCCTAAGAGAATACCAGTGCATCTCTAAGTTACATGTTTCAAGAAAGGGGCCAAACAAGAAATCAATTCTCTCTACTCTCTTGCTTGCCTAACTAAGGAGAACCAGGGCTGTGTTGACCGATGCCTGGCTTCACAACTTCAATTCTATTTCCTCTGACACTTCAAAACAAACAACCAGTTCCCACTACAAAAGGTGAAGTCTGGTCCTTAAATGGAATGGACTCAGCATAAACCTTCCTTTGTTACAGTTGCTTAGTAACCTCAAATATCTTCTGAGCTCCTTCACGTATAGTTACACCTGCATTCAAAACACAAGTAACTCCAAGAATTTACAGGGGAATATAAGTTGGTTACAAGGGCTCTGCCACCTTGCCTCTTTCCCCACAAGCTTGGGAGTAGAGTGATGTGACAGAGTACCAGAAAAAGCAGAAGGATTTGAGTTTAAATCTTGTATTAAATACAGGTGAGACTCTGGGCAAGTTACCCAACCTCTCCAAGACTCAGTTTCCCCATCTATAAAGCAGAGAGAATATCTGTCTTCAAGGCTGCTGTCAGAATTGAGTCCTAATGTCCCCAATACAGTGCTGGGCTGTAGGTGCAAAGTGTCCTTCGCCAGCTTGAGGGCTCCAGCAAGAAGGGAGGCCAAGCATCTGCTCTCTCCACTGCCTCAGCACACAGAAAATGCTCAATAAATAAGAAGTGTGAGGAGAAAAGGCAAAGGAGGGAAAGTAGTAAAGGACCAGCCTGATGGCTTAGACCTGCACTGTCCAGTAAGGCAGCCAGCCACATGTGGCTACAGAGCACTACAAAGTTGGGCTAGTGCCAACTGAGATATGCTGTAATTGTAAGTTACACACCTGATTTCTAAGACAAGTATGGACGGGAAAAAAAAATGTAAAATATCTTATAAATTTTCATATTGATTATGTGCTGAAATGATATTTCGGATATACTGAGTTAAATAAATTACTTTATTAAAGTTAATTTCACTTATTTCTTACTTTTTTTTAACGTGGCTCCTAGAAAATGTACAATTACATATATGGTTCGCATTCGGGACTAGCGTAGAATTTCCATTGGAGAGCGCTGGCTTAGGACAATACCCAACACTCGGTGCCGCTCTCGGCGGCCGGGGTCGGGTATCCTCAATCCCCCCAAGTCTGCAGACCAAGGTGCCTGAGCTCAGCGACGTGAGGCGGGGCCGGCAGCCGCCCCGGTGACCCGGCTGGCACAGGAACCGCGCAACTCGAACCGCACACTGCGTGGCAGGCGGGCAGGAGCTCCTCTCGGGGGAGAGGCATTCCCGGCCCTCCCGGAAGCCCCCGGGCCTCTGGCCGGAGCCCCGAGCGCCAGATCCCCGCGCCCCACACGGCCCGGCCTGGCAGGAGGCCTGAGGGAGGCCCGAACGCGCCGCCCGCGTGCTCGGGCTTGGTCCGGACGCAGGGTTGTCCGCCAGCCCCACGCCCGGCTCGGTGAGCCCTGGCTCACCTCAGCTGCCGGTCGTACTTCTGCTCCTTGGGCAGCTTCCCCAGCTGCGCCATGGTCCGGCCGGCCGCGAAGAAAACACACAAACCCTTTGCCGAGCGCAGCCACCACCTCCACTCGCGCGCAAGCGCACTGTGCTCTCCGCCGCCGCCGCGGCCCGCTGCGCGCCGCCCGCTTGGGGCGCCACTACTCCACTGCGCAGGCGTCACCCGTACGCCCGGGTGTACGCGGCCGGGACTAGGGCTTGAATATGCCGTCCACTCTCCACGATGCACCAGCGCTGCTGGTCTAGTAGTCCCTCCCTCTGGCCTAGGCTTGGGAATCTGGCACGCTTCGATTTTAACCACTTTCTGATTGTGAAAACTGCTCTTTACCTCTCAAATCCTGTTTGCTCATCTGTGCATTGGGGATAAGTAGGTCTCGCTCACAGGATTCCTTTAGCCTTAAATGAGATTTTGAATAAACAGAGCCAGGCTTACAAAAAAAAATCCTGGAGGAATAATAACTCATTTTTATAATCATTATTGTACATCCATTTCTTCCATCCTTTCATGCAACAAGCCCACGCTGAAGCCCTGCTTTGTATCAGAAAGCAAGGTATTCCCTCACTGCAGATTCAAAGAGGAATAAGTCGGTGGCCCTATTCTTGGGGAGTTCAGAGTCCCGTTGTAGAGCAGGGGAAAGACTAATCAACTGCGTACTAGAATAGGTGGCCTCCTATAGATAGAGGGAAGAACACAGAAGAGCCCCATCCACTCCAGGTGTTGAGATGAAAGGGTATTTTAAGCAGAAGGAATAGCAGGTGTCATCCTTGGGAGGCAGAGAAAGCATGGCAGGCCATCCGTGCTAGAGAAAGTTTGGTGTAGGGGGAGTGGTAGGGGGGGAGGAGTAGTCACCCCAAGTTTGAAAGGCAGCAGGGATCAGGTTGTGAGGACCATGAACATAGAAGCAAGGAGGAATGTAAAACCCTCTGCTCCCTGAAAAGAGCCACTTTTCAGAAAGAGGACGGCTGCCCTCTGGCGTTGGGTGCCAAAGAAGAGGGCTTCCTCATATGGATGGGAGAGAAGAAAGGGGCTGGAGGCCAGGAGATCAGGTAGGGAGGGAGATGAGGATTCCTTCTCCTTTACCTCCCAGACCTTACATTTACCTTCAGGTTAATAATTGCCTGAAGTAAGGTAAAAATGAGCACAAATCCCCATGCTCACCCCCACCCCACTCAGGGATGGAGACAGGGGAGGGTGCAGTTGAATGGTAATGATGCAGCAATGATAGATGCAATTTCCCCTGAGCGCTGTGTCCAGGACCAGTACACCCTCCCATGACTTCCCTGGCTCCTACCCAGCACCATGGGACACAGCTGATGGGAAACAGAGGCAGGAGGCTCTCCCAGCATATGCTTATGCTGTCATATTTCCTTCTCTGGTTGGACAGGTGAAATATAAGGGGTAATAAAATACACCCAGGGAAAGTCAGAAGGCCAAAAGGCAATGGATGACAGTTCACTGCTCAATCTTTCATGCTCAGTGCAGTCATGAACTAAATGAACGGAAACACCCCCAAAACTGGAGGGAAGCCACATTGCCCCTGAAAGAAATACATGATTTTGAGAAGGTTTGTGTTGGTGGCATCTGTAAAAGGATACCTTGGTATGACTTTTCAGCAGAATGCGCAGGTCAGTGCATGTCGGGGCAATAAGGCTCCTACAAGGTAACGTCTAACTCCATCTCCTCCTCTTCTTAGCTTTTGTGACTTTGGGCAACTTAATCTGTTCTTCTGAACCTCATTATCCTCATCTGTAAAATGGGGATGATAATAACCACCTAATGGGGTTCTTCTGAAGAGATGTTTGGAAAAATATGCATGAAACAGATCA
>PVKH010038874.1:0-11261 GCA_004027955.1 Chaetophractus vellerosus | reverse complement strand
ACTCTGAGGTTCACAGTATTGTGACACCAGCCGAGTACACCCCTTACTCTTGGAGGTTCGCAGTATTGAGACAAGCCATGTACACTCCTTACCCTCAGGAGTTCGCAGTATTGGGGGGGGGGCTTGCAAACCACAGCCTTGGCGTTGCTGGTGCTTTTAACTGTAGGAACATCGGTTGAAGCGAAGGAGCAGGAAAGACAAGCACCTAATACACAAGGGGAGACGTGCTGGAGGACAGACGCTGCGCTCTGTGCCTGAACCGGGAGTCTGCCGGGTGAGGGCGGCTGGGGGGCAGGGAGGCCATTCCAGGAAAGGAGGGGAAGAGGCAGTGTAAGTTTGGAATTTGACTTCACTTGGCATCTTCCTTAAGTGTGGCCTGGTCTGATTCATGAAACACCCTGAAACCTCAGCCTGTCTGAGGCTTTTTTTCCTGCCTGCTTTGCGTAGTTGAGGTTGTTAGCCATTCTTGGAACATGGCGATTGTTCTGGCCTGATTTTGGCCTGTGCTCTCCTGGCAGCACTCAAAGCATAAAAAGGAGCCGTCTCAGCAGAAGTGACGAAGCACACACTGGTGCTATTGGCTTACGTGGCTGAAAAGCCCAGGAGGTGGGCAAGTGCAGTCAGCTTCACCTAGGCCCTTCCCTCTCTCACCTCTTCCCAAGGTGACGGCTCCATTTCAAAGCCACTTTCCTCTGCGATTGTGTGGCATCTGTCCTCCAGGACAGACCGATTTCCCCCACTATGTCTAGCAGACCTTTTGAGGATCAGCGAGGCTAAGTTTTATGAAGGCCTCGCTGGTGGCAAGTGGGGTGGCCTAGAATAGGTGACGACCTTGGAGCGGATCGTGGCGGCTACCCGGGAACACTCTGTCCCCTGCAGAACCCAGGGAGGAAGGAGAGGGAAGGAGTCCTCTGACCTCCATGGCGCCAGCTGGACGAGACAGCTGTGTGGGCAGCTCCCGGGCAGGCCACTGTTTTAAACAAAGGAATTTGATCAACTGGTTAGTAAAAGAATTTCTGGGACTCGGAACTTTGTGGGGGCTTTGTAACTAAGGTGTAAACAAGTAAGGTTATTTGAACTGCCTAACATTATCCCAAGGCAAGAAAATATTGCTTTCATATTCATGCTTAATATAAGCCCCCTCCTCAGAATCCTTCATGCAGCTTTACTGGCAATGTTGATACACATCAAATATAAAATATTTGAGATATTAAATAAGAGGGACATATATTCTAAATTGACATCAGAATTGCTTGTATTTCCTCTACCTTCTTCACCTTTACCATGTCTAAAAGAAGACAGCTAGTAAATTGCAGACCAATACACAATATAAAGGCACTGGAAAAGGCCTTCAGAAATGGATGCAGAGTAAAAAAAAAAAAATCAGGCCTTATACCCGTCTACACTTAACAACACTTTAATGACTTTAAACAGGATGGAATTGATCATACCATTAGCTAGGATTTGTGTTGTACTTCACACTTCCTGAATGTTTCACGACTTTGAGTGGCTCATTACAGCACCCCTGTGCAACGAGTCAATGTGAGGAAACTGAGGCCCAAAGCATCGAAGTGCGTTGCCTGACCTTCCACGGTCACTAACTCGCTAGCTATTCGCACTCATGAATCTGAAGTTCCTGCTTTTAACATTTAAAACACTTCTCTTTAGACAGTACAGAGACAGGAACATAGAATATTTTGAATCCTCATTCATTTGTGATGAAGTCAGCATGCAGCATCCTGACTGGAATAATATAGAGAAAACAACAGAAAATGATTCAACTGGCTTAAATGATAAATGAATTATGATCTCAAGGAACAAGATGTCTGGAAAGGCTGATTAAAGTGTTGATTTATTCTGTGGCTTAAAAACATCTTTTAGTTAAAGATAGAATTACTATATGACCCGGCAATACCACTTCTAGGTATACATCCAAAATAATTGAAAACAGAGACTCGAACAGATATTTATGTATCGCTTTTCAGATGCACTATTTAAAATAGCCAAAGGTGGAAGCAGCCCAAGTGTCCATTATTAGATATGAATAAACAAAATAGGGTCTATCCATACAGTGGAATATTATTCTGTAGAAAAGAATGAAGTTCTGAAGCCTGCTCCAACTTGGATGAACCTTGAATACATCATGTCCAGTGAAATAAGCCAGACAAAAAAGGACAGATATTGTATCTTCAGGTACCTCAGGAGCTCAGGGCGTTGTGTCTTCAGGTACCTCAGGAGTTCCTGGTGGTGAATCTTCAGGTACCTCAGGAGCTCCTGGTGGTGAATCTTTAGGTGCCTCAGGAGCTCAGGGCGTTGTGTCTTCAGGTGCCTCAGGAGCTCCTGGTGGTGTATCTTCAGGTACCTCAGGAGCTCCAGGAGTTGTATCTTCACAAAATTATGCTGAGGCAAAGAACCGATGGCTTCTCATATGCTTCTTTCATCAACATGAAAAGTATCTCACGGAATACTCTCAATACACTTCTTTTAATGACTTATTAGCTGGAATTGAGTCACAAATCTACATGTAACTCTCCCACTTCTGACAGAGATTTGGCCACCATTATTTATGTAGAGAAACCTTAATTCACTCTTGGGACTGAGGCTGAGGCTTGCCTTTCCTGGAAACCTGACCAAAGTCATATAGCTATTTTCAAAACCCGACTGGGGCTAGAACCTATCATCCCTTTCCATTATTGTGTAAGCAACAAACTGTCTAACTTAGGAGTTTTTTTATTTTCAATTAAGATTTTCTTCCAATATAAGAGTGACCTTATAATTTTATCAACTGGTCATTTTCTTATAGTAGTTACAAGGTCTAGAGAAGATGAGGAAATGTTAAATAATTTTAGAAACAGATGTAGTTAATATGGAGCTTTTATTAAATATTACCAATATTTTACCAGAGTTTGGATTAGTTTGTCCTTTCTTATATTACTGTTGAATGCTGTAAATATATAAAGTTCTGATTTTCCTATGAAATAAATTATTTATAGGCAGAACCTCTTGCTAGTATACATAATTTCTTCCTAATATTTTAATTAGATAGTTTTTTCCCTAGTCCCATCTTTCCCCATACAGGCAAATATGTCCCTAGAAGCAGTCATGATCTTGGAAGGCATGAAATAATTAGTGGCTAGTACATGCAGAGAGGTAATACAACTTCAGGCACAGGTGAGCCAGCAGGACTGGACTGGACTCCTACCTGAAACACCACAAATACAAAGTATAAGCAATGCTTGTTTCTGAGTTATGGTCATCAGGCAACAGTGGACAATGGACAGTGAGAGAAAGGAAACTGATAGATTGTCTTATGTGACCCAAAGCTTACTTCCTTAGAGGCTAAGGGAGAGTAACAGGGTGGAGCCTCTCAGTCCACCTGGATTAAGGAGACCAGGCTGGACATGTGGAGGGCCAAGGTGAAGAGTGTTCCCCGGACAGAGTCCTGGAAAAGAGAGTGCACCGGGGAGAGCCCGGGACACGCATGTGAGGAAGCCACCTGAACACCTGAGAGGGCTAGTGGTAAGCTGTGCCGCCTTCCCTGAGGCCAGGAGCAGAGCCCACCTCCAACAGCCAGACCAGAACAGCCCACCATTTGGGGAATTGGGGAAGAACAATAATCCCAGGGTAAACTCTGCTCTCTCTAATTTGACAAATTTTGAAAAAAAGACCCACAGTGGTCAAAGTGTTTTTTAAATAACTTAACTGTTTCCAAGAAAAAAGGTGAAACATTCTTACAAGAACAAAAAGATAAAATAAAATTCAGCATGAATAAGGTAAAATTCACAATGTTTGAGATCTTATAAAAAGTCACCCGGGGTGCTGATGTGGCTCAATGGTTGAGTGCCAGCTTCCCACATATGCGGTACTGGGTTCAATCCCTGGCCCTGGAACCTCAAAACAAACAAACAAACAAAAAGTCACCAGACAAGCAAAGCAGGAAAATACATCCCATATTGGTGAAAACATATTAATTTAAACCAACCAAAGATTAACACATACATTAGAAATAGCAGGTAAAGACATTAAAACTTAACTTTAGACTGTTAAGTAGATGGAAAAGATCTAAAAACAATCTAAATATCACTTCTGAAGTTGAAGAGCACAACATGTGACATGAAAAATACACTGAATGGGGTTAAAGGCAGTTTGAGCATTGTGGAAAATCAGATAAGTGTACTTAAGTCATAGCAATTGAAACCAAAATGAAACTGAGAGTTAAATATAAATTAAGAATGAACAGAACATAAGTGAGTTGTGGGAAAATGTTGAGCATCCTAATATTCGTGAAATTAGAATCACCATAGGAGAGGATAAATAGATTGGAAAGAAAAATATTTGAAGAAATAATGGGCAAAAATTTGCTATGTTTTATGAAAACAATATAGCTACAAGTCCAAGAAGCACAACAAAGTCATGCAAAAATAAAAAATCAAAAAAGAAAAAAGGAAAAAACTACACCAAGACACAACATAAACAAATTGATCAATAGAAGTGGTAAAGAGTGTATCAAAATAAAAATAGATATATCATAATTAATTGTTATAGTATAATAAAGAGGACAATCTGTTCTATACAGAAGACAGAGAAGTATGGCACATTTCTTGTCAGAAACAATGCAAGTGAGAAGACAGTGGAGCAACATCTTTCAAGTTATAGGGGAAAATACTCTCAACCTGGAGTTATATTCCCAGAAAAAACTGTGTTTTTTTTTTTCAGAAATCAAGGCAAAGTAAAGACTTTTTCAGACATATAAAGTTTGGAGTTTCATCATGAGAAGAACTGCATTTCGAGAAACGTTAAGAATTTTTCAGGTATAAAGACATGATAGGTGGAAATGTAAATCTACACAATGGAATGTACAACATGAGAATGATGACTACATGGGAAAATATATAAAAATAATTTTTTCCTTATTTAAATCTCTTTATAAAATATTTGACTATTGGAACAAAAATAATGACAATGCAATATAAAAGGTTTATACCATATATGAAGCAAAATATATGGCAGTAATAACACTCAAGCCAGAGGGAGAGGAATGGAAGTACACCATTATAAAGTTCTTATGTGTTAAATGGAATAATGACATTTGAAGCTGGACTGTGGTGAGTTGAATGCGTACACTGTATTAGTTTCCTATTGCTGCTGTAACAACTTACGAAAGCTCAGTAGCTTAAAAGAACAAGAACTTATTCTCTCACAGTTCTGGAGGTCCTAAGCCCAAAATGGATCTCATTGGACTGCATTCATCTCTGGAAGTTCTGGGGGAAATCCATTTTCTTGCCTTTCCTAGATTCTAGGTCACCACCCACATTGCTTTTGCAGGGTCCCCTCCCACACTCAAAAGCAGTCTTTCTCACATGGCATCACGTGGACACTGGTCCTACTGCTGAGAGGGCAAAGAGGCCAAGGTGGCTACAGATCTCAGGATGGAGTCCTGGGCAAGAGAGAGCTGTGCTTAGAGAGCACTCAGGAGATGCTTCAGTGGCCCCTGGATTCAGCACCTGCCTCCACCTTTACGAACACCTGGATTATCCACCATGATCTCCCAAGTTTAGGCCATTATTCTGCCTACCATATATACAGTCAACCTCAAAGCCACCACTCAAATAGAACAGAGTTATAGGTTACAAGCCAACAGAAAAAGAAGATAATAAAATACACTAATTTGATACAAAAAAATGACAGTAAAAGAAGCAAAGGGGTAACAGAGCCAGATGGGACAAGTAAAAAAACTATCAGCACCTCAGACAGGTTTGTCGTCTATCAGCCTCTAAGCAATGGGGGATGTTACTCATATCAGCCCACGCTATACAGGCCTCATGTTCACCTCTAAACGACCAGGCTCTGACGCCCCAGCCATGCCCGCAGGAAGCCAGAAGTGACTGCACACGGCGGTGGCGTTTGCTCAGGTGACGTTCGCGTTTATTTTTGCAACGCAGCAGAGGCACAGGCCCTCCTGGGGAACGCGGCACCCGAGCCCCTGGGTCCAGGTCTAGCATCACCTAAGTCCACCTCCGCTCCTGCGAAAGTCACCGCACAGCCTGACGATGGTACCGATCGCCACAAACGAGCTCGTGCATCCGCTTTCTCTCCCCATATTCCGATGTATTAAGACATTCAGGAAAAAGTGCTTGAGGAAATGCTAGCCACAGAATTCCAGAATTACCTGTTCACATCTTGGGTTCTCAAGGTACTTAGCCTGCTATTGCTGAAAAAAAAATAGAATTTGCTTTATTATTTTATTACAACATTGGGGAATGTTTGAATTTGTTAAGTGTTTTAATTTTCATCTTTTGGGTTCAGAGTATGAAGCTGAGTCTTTCAAGGAGCTGCATAATCACCAAACACCTGTGATCTTGTCATCCAGGAAGTGATAATACAGTGTGCTGGCAAGACTGAATGCTTGGAACTCTAATATTTGACCTTTAGATTTAGATACTTTTTGCCAAGAAGAAAAAGCTATTGACTGGGAGGTTATAGTACAGTTAAGATTTAAATAGCCTCACAATAATTACAAGAGAAAACAATGCTCTCTGTTTGCTTTCCTTTTCTATTTTCAATTTAAGAATGTCTATGCAGATTATATTAAAAGTCATTGGCACAGATGTCTATGTGTTTGCGTATCAGTACAAGGCACTACGAAATGTCGCCAGGCCGCTGTGGTCGTGTAACTCAGCCTGTGTGAACAGTCTTGGGTTTACAGCTTAGAGAACTACTCATTTCTAACTCCGCAGCCTCCAAAACACAGGAGGCTGAGATTACATATGCGGCTGCTACATGACACCGCATTAGTATATTATTGCATAAGTAATGACTCTTTGACTGGAGTATAAAAAAGATTGATAATTTACAAAGAAAGTCAATCAATAAATAAACTGTCCCTAACCAGTGAGAGAGCTGGCAGGATGACATTCCATTATCCTGTCAGGCATATTGCAATCAAAAGCAAGAAGCCTCAAAGGGCAGGACGGCTTGGCTCCCCCGTCACCCCCTCCCCTGGACAGCATCTCCCCGGCTCATTGGATTTCTTCATCCGTGCCCACAACCAGGGGCTCACCAAGTGCCTGCTTCCAGATACATACTTGCGTGTCACCTCAATCCATGACATGGTGCAACACGGGTCCGCTGGTGGGACGGCGTCCCGCGGTGACAGTGCCATGTCACTCGAGCTCTGACAGCCGGTCCTCGGTGGACAGCGCTGTCAGAGAATCAGAGACTTCCACGTGTACAAGCGAAATTAACTTCTGTTAGTCTGACATTTTCCACAATCAATACTCACAGGGTCCTTGTCTCTAGGATCAAAATTCATAAATCAAAAGCAGAGAGCATGAAATAAGGTATTTGATAAATCCATTAACTGAACTGGCAGTGTACTTCTGTCCTGCTGTTTAAAGTACACTGGTGTGAGCAAAAACCCGCTGGATGAGTTAAGGGAAGCAGAGCTGGGAGCTCTGGTGGTTGTGGCATGCATTCTTGAAAATCCTGTTTTCAGCAAGATGGCATTTTTGTTTCAAAATAGCAGTTTCTTCTGTGTTTTTTTCCTCCAGGCTCCTGAGTGGATGGAGAAAAAGATATGTGGACTTGGCTTAAAAGCATAAATCCACCCGATATCGATTGTGCTGGATGCAAGTAGCCCACAGGGGAGCTGATTTCGTCTTCACAGACAGAAAAATAGAGGACTTTGTGTGTCTGTGTGTGCATATGGTGTGTTTGTGTGGACGCATGGAGGTAACTACGTATACATGCCTGCACGTATGTCCAGACAGTCCGCAACCAATCGCGGAGCTCCCACTGGCTTGGCATCGGGCTTAAGGCGTCAGGAGGTCCTGTGCGTCTAGGAAACGGGGTCGTTCCTCATGTGTCAAGGGGCAGACTGAGAGAGAATGATCTAATGTTTATTTACTTTTTATTTTATTTTGCAATACTTCCGAACTTACAGAACAATTACAAAAAATAATACAAACCTCGGAAAAGCCCAACATACCTTTATTCTCCCAGATACCCAGGCCCACCAATTTCAACATTTTGCCACATTTGCCATTTCATTTTAACTCTCTGCCCATCAGTCTATCAAATCAACCTGTCTGTCCATCTATCTGGGTATCTGTCTAAAAATCCATTTTCTGAACACTTGAGTGTAGGTTTATGCTCTTTGAACACATAATACAGCCGTCTTCTTTCCCAAGAAAGAGGATATTCACTTATGTATCCATCTCAAGTACAATTATCAAGTTCAGGAATTTAACCCTGACATAAAGGTTATAGTCTATATTCCAATGTTTTCCTATGCCCCAATAATGGCATTTTGAACCTTTTCTCCTCCATTCTTAGATACTGTGCAGGCTTATGTATTGTCTTGAATTGTCTTTTTTTCTTTAGTTGCTCTTTCTTTTTTATTTTGGGAACGTGAGCACAGCATAAACTATCCCATGTCAACCCCTCCCAAGCACACCGTTCAGTGGGATTAATCATATTCACTGGGTGCGGTGCCCTCACACCCTCCATTACGAAAACTTCCCCATCTCCCCAAACAGAAGCCCTACCCCATTTTGCACTAACAGCCATTCCCCTGACCACCTGTACGCTAAGGTCTGTCTCAGTGAGTTGCATATGCTCTGATATTTTCTTTGCAGTTATCATGGGGCTTAAATTTAACATCCGAAATATGTAACAGTGTCCTTTACTTTGACACTGACTTAACTTCAATAGTATACACAAACTATGTCCCTATACCCCTCCATGCCCCCAGCTTTATGCAGTTTTTGTCACAAATTTCATTTATACACTGAGTTTAAAACCACTGCTTTCTAATTACATTTTATGCATTTACCTTTTAGAACCTGTAGGAAGCAAAAAGTGAAGTTACAAACCAAAAATACAATAGTACTGGCATTTATATTTACTGAAGTCATTACTCTCACCAGAGATCTTTATTTCTTCATGTGGCTTCAATCTAATGTCATTGTCCTTTCCATTCAACCTGCAGAGCTCTCTATAGCATTTCCTGGAGGGATGGTCTAGTGGTGACAAATTCCTTCAGCTGTTTATCTGGGAATGAAATGTCTTAATCTCACCTTCATTTTTGAAAGACAGTTTTGCCTTACATAGAAATTTTGGATGGAAGTGTTTTGCTTTCAGCACTTTCAGTATGTCGTTCCACTGCCTTCTTGCCTCCATGGTTCCTGATGAGAAATCAGTGCTTAATCTTACTGAGGCTCCCTGGTATGAGACAGGTTGCTTCTCTCATGTGGCTTTTGGAATTCTCTCTTTATCTTTTGCATTCAACATTTTGATCATAATATTCTGCAATGTGGGTCCATTTGGGTCTATCCTGTTTGGAGTTCATTGAGTGTTTTGGATGTGGATATTTGCGTCCTTCACTAAATCTGGGAAGCTGTCAACCATTATTTATTTGACTATTCTCTCTGCCCCTTTCTCTTCTCTCCTTCTGGGACCCCCCATAATGTGTGTGTGTGTATTACACCTGATGGAGTCCTACAGGTTCCTCAGGGTCTGTTCATTTTTCTTCAATCTTTATTTCTTTTTCTCCTCACATTGGATGATTTCAATTGTCTTATATTCAAGTTCACTGATTCTTTCTTCTTCCTGCTCCAATCTGCTGATGAACCCCTCTTGGGAATTTTAATTTCACTTATTGTGGTCTTCAGCTCTGTTTTGTTCCTTTTCATAATTTCCATCTCTCTACGGATGTCCTATATGTGTTCATCTAAAGTTTTTTTTTTTGCTTTCTTTTAGTTCTTTAGCTCTTTGAAAATATTTAGAAAACTTTTTTTTAAAGTCTTTGTTTACTAAGTCCAAGTCTGGTCATCCTCATTGATGGTTTCTAATGCTTTGATCTTCTTCTTTGCCTGTGCCATCACATCCTGTTTCATTGTATATCTTATAATATTTTGTTGAAAACTAGACATGTTTATATTTTAATGTGCTATTGCTGGAATTTAGACTCTGAGGCATCTGTTCCTTAAGCTTGTATTCAGCTAGTGTTATGATTGAGCTTTTCTTGAATGCCAAGAGCTAACAAAAAAGTAGGAAAAGAAAGGAGAAAAGAAAACACGTTTCCCACTCCTTGCAAATTGATGCTTGGGAGCTTGCTCTCTTTCAGAACTTATCCAAACAAGAGTCTAGAGAAACCAAAGCCAGAGCATTGGGACCTTCCTAATCCTTTCTTGTAAATGTCTTGTCTTGCATGTACATCCAGTCCCAGGAATTTCATCATTTATATAGGGAAACAGTTTCCTCAGGTTCTGACACTGAACTGGGTGTCCTACAGCCAGCAATCCCTTGCCCCCAGCAGCACGACTTGACTGCTGCCCCACAGTGCTCTGTAGGGAGAGCTTGGTGAGTTGCCTTCTACATGCAGGGAAAGTTTTGGGATGACGAGTCCCTCAGGACACTTCCATACAAATTAGGCTTGTCCCAGCATGTGAATGAGGGTCACTCTGTACCTCCAGAACCAAGACCAGGGATCCACACAGGGAGTGAAGCTGGCTGTGTGCCGAGCTGGATTGGCCAGGTGGGGTGCCATGATCCTACCTCTTTTAAGTGGCCTTTCATGATTCAGCCCTCACCACGTTGCCACAGTCCTTTAACTGTTTCCTGGAGCTTTGAGAAAGATGTTTCTGCCAATTCTTGCTGGTTGTCAGAGTTTCTGAGAGTGGGTAGAGACCTGAAGCGTCTCACTCTGCCATCTTGATGGGGTCTGGGTTGAGATAGAGCTGACTGAGCTGTCGAGGGCCAAGTGCAAAGCCACCTCTCCTCGACTGCATGTCACATACCCCGCTGCTCTGAGAAGCCCTGCCCAGAATTCTGTGACAGCCGGCTGCACACATGCCCCTGGGCACAAAACTGCAGTTCCGAACACTGCAAAAATTAAACAAGATTGAGTTACAGTCCCTCAACTCTGCCCTCACTGAGCTGCAGATTCTTATCCATTTGTCATTTTTAAAAAAATACCCCAAGTCTGCAAATATTGTCTAAGGGTAACACTGGAAATTGCTCTGGTGCAAAAACTTTTTAAAATCAACAGACACATGCTTAGAACCAATAATGGTTGAGGTGCTGGGTAGAGCATGCCAAGATAAATTTTAAAACTCTGTCCTCACAGGAAACATCTGAAAGCTTACAGTTGAATGAGTTGACTAGTCATGTGAAATCAAACTGTAACTTAGTTCTCTCTCATTCTGTCCTTATAAAATATATAAAGTGGGGAAGTTTTCCCCTACCACTAGAAGAAAACT
>PVKH010038873.1:0-11262 GCA_004027955.1 Chaetophractus vellerosus | reverse complement strand
GTTGTCCATGCAGGGGGGACACGGCAGGAGCAGGGCATGGAAGCCAAGAGGGCTGAGGAGGGAGTGGGAAAGCAGGAGGGGGGAGTTGACCTTTGCCCTTGCTTGACCATTAATTATTCCGCCCCTTTGCTAATAGCATGGGAGGAGTGCCAGGTGTTTGCTGTTTTGATTGATTATAACACCAATCCATACCCCAGGAGGGCCCAATTATAAGGCCCCTGGAGAATACCTGGGATTTAACATGGCTTCCAGAGAGAATCTCATACTGAATGGCAGAAATCTCACAAGGGTCTTCCAGCAGCCATCTTAGGGGTATCGGTGTCCATGTGGACTTCTTGCCAGGTTTCAGATCCTTCTATTGATCCCCTATATAAAGCTTGCTTCAGTAGTCTAAAGAACATAAAGATTTGGGTTACCTTATTAATAATGGTAAAATATTATTTGTAATTTTTTCCAGAATACTAAATATATTATAGTCTCTTTCTGTGAGTTCAAGCAGTTCTGGAATCCCTTTAATTATTATTACATATTACAAATATTCTAGACTTAATATTAAAAAATCCAGCCTTAATGTAATATTTATTGTTTCAAACTTTTCTTGCCAGTGAATTTCTTGCTGAATCTTTGAGACACCATTGACATAAGCCTAATATTTTTTGTAATTTCCCTTGGAAGGTCTTCAAAACAATCTGTCTTAACCGAAAAGACATCTGATTGCACATAACAGCAATCAGCTTGAATTGGATTAAGCCAATGGAATTTATTAATAAGTACACAGGACTATTTCAAGGTCTCCAAGGCAGTAGCACCCTTGTCAGACATCACTGTCCCCATTTCTCTGCTTTTAGCATTCTCTCTCAGCAGCTTCTCTTTCTGCTGCTTCCACTGCCTCTAGTGTGTATGTATGGAAGAAGATGACTACAGAAAGTTGGCAGGTTTAGAAATCCTCAGCTGCAACAACCTTTGCAATCTAATTGTAGCTGAAAAATATTTCCAAATTTCCAATAGAGAAAATCTTAACAGCCTAAATTAAAATCCGGGTCATAGATGTGGAAAGGACATGGCAAAAAGAAAACTTGTAAGTAACAAGCAGATAGTCTCTTTTGTTGAGAGGATAGATGTCAAAACAAGGAGGTTGTTTTCAGCCAGATAGCCATTGCAAATTATGTCTGCTATATTAACCTTAAGTATTCTTCTGAGAGTCTTAAGCAAAACAGCACATGGTCATTATTGATTCTATTTTCTTTCTGAAGAACTATTAGAAAGGCAGGAGAGTATTTGGGATGAAAAACCAGTCCCAAAGCATCCTATTAAATTAGACTTTATTTAAAGTTTCATTGTCTGTTTCATTCTCTTTCCTATGATTTTCAGTTTCGTCATTTCTCTTTCATACATAGTTATGTTGATTCATTGATTCATTGCAAGAATATGAAATTAGCTCCCTTGAAAAAAGGGTAAAGATAAGATTCAAAGAATGCTAAATATCCTAAAAAATTTTGCCACCTTTTCTTTAGACTACAATTTTGGGGTTAGTGTTACTGATTTAGCATCATGTCCCATAATTACAAAGGCTCATTTAATTATTTTACTTAGTCACTCATTCTCTCAGTAATTAATTTTGTGTACCTACTCTTTTGGGCAAAATATAAAAAGCAAAGTGCTGTAGAAAACTGGCTAAAAATAGTACTCTGTCAACAAGGAATCAACAAAATAAACTCAGATGAAGGAATTTATCATAGAATAATGGCATTCAAATGTTGCAGGATGTTAGTTGAATAAAATTCAGAGAAACAAGGAATCATTTAAGGTTATACTGCTCAGAAAAGGGAGATGGCATTTGAGCTTGGACTTCAGATAGATAAGGATGATGTGATATCTAAGTTGGGGAAAACATGATCTGAAAACACAGTAATATAACATAATGTTTATGGGTTTGTGGCAGAAAGACCACTTTGACTTAAACCAGAGGGGCTTTTGCACAAGGTAAGAAAATAAAAAATGGAAATGTTAGTAAAGGTCAGAGTGGACATAGAGACATGTTTTTAATGTCGAAGATGCAGGAGGTTATCCTTTAGGAAATGGAAAGCTGTGAAGATTTGTGAGCAGGAAAGTGAAAGGGAGCAGAGACTCAATAAAATTTATCTGTTTATTGTAGGTTGGGTGTAATCTAATCTTATTTTAGAAAAATTGGTTTATTCAGTTAACAGAATTTTGTATTATTATTACCAAAGGAGAGGGATAAACTTTTGGGGAAAACGATGATGAAGTTTGGAGCACCACTGGAAAATATTATGTCGAAGAAGCAGGAAGGGCTCAACCCAACCCAGATGAGATACAAACTGCCCCAAAGACTCCTACAAGAAAGATAAGCTTGCGGAAAAGAGCAAAGGAGAGTGAAGATTGCTTGCTCCTCATTGTTATCAAGATTGCATTCTAAATTCCAGGAAAATAAATCTGACAAGCTAGGTTGGAAGACATAACCAAGCCAGAGCAAAAATAAAACTGTTTCTTCTTTCTCTTTAGCCCAACCTCAAATATAAGCTTGTACCACATTCCCACCAGCTACGTGAAAAGTCAAAACAGATTCAAGAGTGCCGGCCAAGAGTGTCAACAATAGAGAGAAGGGAGAGAGAGAAATTGAGATGGATTGATTATGAGGGAACATTTTCCTAGGCCATTGTACCACTCTATTCTAAGTGTAATGAGAAGAGAAAATGACAAGAAGGAGGTGACCAAACACTGGCAGAACTCTATCATAGCATGACAAGGCTTTGCAAACTGACTGGTGGTGTTTTTTTTTTCGTTTTTTTTTTTTTTTGGTTACATATCCCCCCCGCTTCTGCTTGCTCTTGCTTGTGTGTCCATTCTTCCGTGTTTTTCTGTCTGCTTCTTGTCTCCCCCCATCTTTGCGGCGACGTGCCAAGTCAGCCCTCCACGGACGTGGGTGGCTCCATTCCATTTTCATGGGCGGCTCTGCTCCATGTTTTGCAGGCAGCAGTGCTCCGTGTTTTTGCGGGCTGCCCATTTTCCGAGCTTCGCAGGTTGTAGCTCTATGTTTCATGGGTGACTTTGCCATGCCGGTGGGGACTTCGCCCTGCCCATGGCGGCTTTTTGCCTTGCCCACGGCGGCTTTGCCCCGCCCACAGCAGCTTGCCTTTCTCAAGGCCATCTGCCTGCCCGGAGAGGTCCCCGGAGAACCGAACCTGGGGCCTCCCATGTGGTATACCAGTGCTCTTATCCACTGAGCTATCTAGCCGGCCCCTGACTAGTGGTGTTTTGTGAGAAGATGCCTTGCATCAGTTATTCCTACAAATATATAAATGGGGAGGGTTAAAGAGCCTAAATAAAGCCTTATGCCATTGGCAATGGGTACAGGTGTGCTTCTGACTAGGAAAAGGGCCCAGGACTCTTTCCACTTAGGCTGGATTAAATGAAGGCCTAATAACAAATATTTAACAAGTATTGAACAATTAGCATGTGTAGAGCACTATTCAAATTCTAAATCATTCAATCCTTACACTATTCATATGATAATGATATTATTCTTAATCATATGGGGAGAATGTGGCACAGGAAAGTTAAGTAACTTGCCATATATCACAAAATTGGTAAGTGGAAGAGGCAAGATTTAAGGGCTAGCCCCAGAGGGTATTCATTTAAACTTGATCCTTTACTATGTTACCAAGGAAGAACAAGAAAAGAATGCTATCAAACTGTACAACATTTAAGAAATGCGAATGCCAAAGCAAGCATCCATGGTCAAATAGCTATCAAATCAATTAACCACCCATGCATTCTTATTTCCATGATGCTTATTTTGAGACAGACAACAATCTTTTAACTGGAGATGCTAAAAGGATTTAGGGAAGCAAACTCTCAGGGAGTTCATATTCTAGAAGGAAGAAAATAAAAATAAATAAGTTAACAAGGTTATTTAGAGAGTACTAACCACTGTAAATGTGTTTTAATTATTTATATAAAATATCTATTGATCACCTGCTTTATTATCAAACACTCTAGGTAGTGGTAATAAAACTGCAAAAATGACAAAAACGTCCAGACATGGAAACTGTTCAAGTACCTTAAAGTCTTGCATGAGTAAGTTGGCAATAAACACTTAATATTTATATTAAATGGAAAAAAATTAAAACATGGAGAAGTTAGGAAAGATGTGAAAGCAGTTTTGGGGTTGAAATTTTAAACAGCATTGCCAATTAAGGCTTTACTAAAAAGTTAATATTTGCCTGACACATATTACCTGTAACATGCAAAACACTTCCCAAATTTGTACGGGTTATGTCATAGAGAGTGCTGGGAAAGGAAACTTTTAGAATGAATAGTGAAGGAAATGCTTTTCAGAAGATGATGTTTAGGCCGAGATTGAGAGGATATGAAGAAGCTGGCCGGGTAAGATCTAGAAATAAAAGTTTCTATAAGATAGATATATAAACTAGCAAGAATCAGACTAGACTTTAGGGCCTGAATGATCTTAGAGAGGTTTTGAAGAGAGGAAAGCCAATGTGGCTGGGACTTCTTTAGTGTGGATGAAAGTGGTGTGAGATGAGGTCAAAGAGACAGGGAAAGGCATCTTATGTAGGAACTTGCATGCTATTATAAGAAGTTTAATTTTATTTTCAGGAAAATGATAAGTCATTGGAAATTTAAGCTGTGATAGAATTGGGAGTATGGGGAATATGGATAGAATCTAAACCATTTGGAGAGTCATGGGAATTGATCAGATCAACCATAAACGGATTTTATAAAGGGAAAGTAAAAGAGTTAATGACTGAACTATGACAAATATCTGAAAAAATGGAAAAACAAAAGAAAAGTCAGAGGAATAGGAAGAAACAGGTTATATTTCTCTTCCTTTAGGAGAAGCAGGCAATTAAAGGTGAAGAGAGATACTCTGAGAATATCCTCTAACTCTCTGTTAAAATAGACTTATTGTGATTCTAGCAATGGAGGAAATATCATTGATGTCACAGCAGTGGCTACTGGAGGTTCTGAGGGTAGGGACAGGGAAAAACAGTTGTAATATGGGGACATTTTTGGGACTTGGGAATTGTCCAGAATGACTTTACAACGACAGATATAGGCCATTATATATCTTGCCATCACCTACAGAATTGAGTGGGAGAGAGTGTAAACTACAGTGTAAACTATAATCCATGCTTAGACCCAATGCTCCAAAGTGTGCTTATCAATTACAATGAATGTACCACACTGATGAAAGATGTTGCTAATATGGGAAAAAGTGAAAGTTGTGGGGAGCAGGGCATATGGGAATCCCCTGTATATTCTCTGTAACATTTATATAATCTCAGTATCTTTTGAAAAATAAAAAAATGAAAAGAAAAAAAATATATATATATATTTATAGCTGTCTTAGAACAACTCCTTTAAGATAAGGCTAAGAATTAAGGAATAGTTTATGTCTAATGGACCTGTATGTTCAAAAGAAGAGAGGCCATTAGGAAAAAGGAATTTAATAGAGTAATGAAATCATCAAGGATCTAGGTCATTCCTGTCTCTGTTACACCTAGGGTAGTAAGAAGATGGCTTAGAAGAAGATGGCTTTCGTACCTCTAATATTCAGATTCAATACAGTTCACAGGGAGAAGAAAATCTCTCTTTTTGGTGAATTGAATAACATAACCAGGTTTGAACTCATAACAAACAATAGATAAGGTAATAAGCTAAAACTATTTGAGCTGCTACTGCTGCCAGCCACCCCTCAGACACATGCCTGTTTGGAGGTTGGGAAGGATGCCTAAACAAAATCAGATTTTTGATAGGAAATAAGAAAGTGGGAAAGCCTGCTCAGTAGACACCAAATAAGTGTTCAATGCAAATCATATGTTCTCTGAATGTTTGAAGGGAAAGAGTAAAAGAAGGAAACCTAAGATGACTGAATAGACAAGGTAAATTAATTATAGTTATATCAAGAACTCAGGCATCTCAAAATAAGACTTCATGAAAAAGAAAAAAAAAACAATGATACATTCCTTGATGGGATGGTTATAAATGAGAACAAGGGAGAAATCAGGGCTGAAAACAGAGTTGTGTGCTGTTTTCTGTTGAGAATTAAACCTTAGAAAAATGTCCAATTGGATGGTTAGATTGAAAAAAAGAATTTAAAGTAAAGATGAGAGGGTGTTTAATTCCCAGTTGTTGAATATTCCCAGGGTAACACTTGTTTTGGAAAAAAAATTTTTCCATGGTTTCATAAAACATTAGGTGTTAGGATGTTGTGAGATAAAGCTGTAGGAGTAAGACAAAAATTATAGGGTATAGCAAGGAGTATAAATTGTTACTCTGGAAGGAAAATCAAAATATTCTCTCCATGAAATATATGTAGTTAAATATTACTATGACAGAGGAAACTGAAAGTATAAAAGAAAAAAAAATATTGATACATTTATTACCTAGCTATGGTTATGTAACAAACTACCCCAAACTTACTAGCTTAAAACAGGGGTCCCCAAAGTTTTTCTGTGGAGTCAAATGTATTTTTTCAACTTTGCGGGCTCAGTGGTCTGCTACTGTAGCACAAAAGTAACCACAGGTAATATGTTAATGAAAGGGCTTAACTGTGTTCAAATAAAACTTTAGGCAGGCCGGATTTGGCCGTCATTTGCGGACACTGACCCTCCTGGGTTAAAACACCACCAATTATTTATTTACTTCCTGATTCTATGGCAGGCAGAGTAGGGTGGGCTAGGACTAGCATTGCTTTTTGTCTTTGCTGGGCTCCTGCCTGCATCCACAGTCAGGTGCACTTGCTGGCAAGATCTGCTTCTGGGTATTGGCTGGTTTTTTGTGAAGGTGTTAATAGGGACTGGGCCACTTCTATCGTGTTCTCAACAGGGGTGACAGGATTTTAAGAAGGCTAGTGAAGTCATTTAAGGTCTAGTCTGGGAACTGGTTTGCTGTCATGTCTTGCGTGGTCTACTGGTCTAAGCAGGTCAGAAGGTTAGCAGGATTCAAGGGTTGGAGATGCAATGTTAGAGGGTTGGGGGTGTAGATACAAGGGAGGATAGAGAATTCTGGTTGTTATTGTAATTGATTACAGTTTTTGAGGCTTATAAAATGTGATATCTGCAGTAAGGTTGTGTACTCTGCAGTATACCAACAGAGAATTGGGATGGAAATTCTGATATATTAAGCTTTATGTTGAGAATACTGGCACAGCCTCGACAGTATAAGCACTGCACAGAGAAAAAGCTTCGGATGGATAAATCACTTATGCCAGTCTTATGTTAGATTTGAATTTCCTGTGGCACCTTATAGAATGTACATGGGCCAAACACCAATTATCATTTTATTCTTTTTGTGAAGAATTAAAATGCAAATGTTGAAACTCAACATCTCTAGGATTGATGCAATACTATAGGTTGTCCATAAAGAAGCCATAACATTTTTCAATCCATGAGAGGCATGGTCAAATTTTAATAAAGTAAGTTTAACTAAAATAATTTATATTGAATTCTGGTTAAAGAAAAATGTGTAAATAGTAGGGCTATCTCTCAGAGAGTTTTAAAATATCAACATATTGTCAGCACTCTCCAGGTAAAATGCATATGCCAAGGGGAATTTTTTTCTTATCCATGTGGATGCAAGAGGTCAGAATAATACAATAGCAATGAGTGTTAATATGACTCACCCAACTCACCCCACTTTGAATTGAGTTGAAGCTCATCAGGCAATCTCAGGGTAATGTGGCTTTTCATGTGAATGTACTTATAAGAAGGGAACATTCTGTCCAAAACAAAAGTATCTGTATCTCTTGCAGTACCTTCTGCCTTATATTCACATTGACACTTGGGACATTGGTTAATGTGTGGTGGTACTCATAAGATCAATCATATTTGTGTATTCTGGTAATACATCTGGGGAACAGAACTTGGAAAGGCAGTGAGCCCCGCACTGCTCTCATAAGGCCCTGCTAAGAACCCAGGAAGCCTTCTCCAGGGCCACTGCTGTCTGGCTCTGTCTTTTTAATGCCATACTTCCCAAATAATTTAAAGCCATTGTATGGCAAAGTCTTTTCAGTATTTCAGTTAATCAGTTAATCATAGACATGACCCATGGGGAACCCTTTCATTCTAAATTCCACTTTGCACTGAATTGTGTCAACACACATTTGTTGGTCTCTTTCTAAATAATTTTTCTAAACTTAACTCAGTATGGCAGATAAATGATCAATTCTTAAATCACTAATTAGTAATATGATCTGGAAGATAGAATAGTGTGGGCAAACTTAGAACTCTTTTGTGTTAAATAACAAAGCACATCAGGTTTATAAATAAATCTGAATTACCTCCTTTCATTGATCTTTTAGCATTTGATGCACATGAGAAGAAATATTCAAGTGCTCATTGCCTTTTATTTCTTTCTTGTTCTCACCACTACCACTACTTTCAAGGCAATTCACCAAATTATTTTCTAGCTCAGTACACTCTCATCTATTCTGTTCACAGAATACACAACTTTTATTTCTGACTCAACAAGAAATACGCATCAAATACAAAAAACACAGGTATCACAGCTGCAATTCTCTGGGAATCATAGGTCATTATTGCTTTGCTCTCATACTGTTTTTGTCTTTGTCTTTTTATATTCTCAAAATACAGAGAAGTTACATCTAACTATGAATTGAGCAAACTTATCTCCCTTCTGCTACAATAAAGTATGTGTTTGAGAAATATTTGGTTATCATCAACAAACTCCCAAATTTCTAATAATTCTCTAAATCTGTCTCTTTCTCTCTCATGCACACATACACACACACTCAAACCATTCATGTACAAACACAATCATATACACACAAAAATATATATCTGGGGTTGCATACAGCTCTCTGTAAAGCTGTTCAGCAACATGATTTTTAGGTGAGAATTGCATCAATTAAAATGTCTGTGATAAAACACTTAGGCAGATTAATACTGTCAGTCATCCATGAAAAAGACATGCTTTGTGATCTTGCATATAAATGTCATACAATGTCTGCAGACTCATGTAAGATACCAGGACTAAGAGAGTCTGGGATTATGCAAATCAGTAAAACTACATTTTTTCTAGTAAATTATAGCACTTTTGTGGTGTAGGGTTTTGGAACTATATATCACAGAAATAAATATTCTTAAATTTAATCTATTCTTGTGGGGATGAACCCTTGTAAATAAGACTTTCTGATAAGGTTACTGCAGATATGGTGTGTGTGGCCCAGGATGGCCTAGAACTGAGGGCTTTATGGGAAGGTCACAGCAGAAGCAGCTAGAAGCTCATCAGCCAGAAGCTGGTTCAGTGGAACCCAGAGAGAAGGGAGAAGCCAGGAGAACCCACCATGTTTGTTGTCATACAGCCAGCCCCAGAACACCAAGTCTTCAGTAAGAAAGCATCAGCTTAATGATGCCTTGAGATGGAATTTCCATAGCCTCAAACCTGTAAGCGAATAAATTCCCATCCATTGCATTGCATTTTCTCTAGCAGCAAGGAAACTAAAATATGTGGACATCAAGAGAGTACGACTCATGTGAGAGTTTCCAAAATGTAGTCAGTCTGATGCTTTCCTGTAGCAATTTGGAAGCACTTAATTGTGGATAGTTGAATAAATGAAAATGGTTTCTCCTCAAGATATATTTCTATTTCCTTTTGTGTAAAGCTGTATCTAGCTCTGAACTTAAACTGCATCATCTCTGCATCAAAGCCCTTTACACTGTCACCTGGAGTTATCCTTTCACTATAATTTAATATAATCAGCTTTTCAGTTTCATGTGAAAAGACTACAATAGCATGTTGTGTCATCACATGACAGTTTTTTAATAGTACAATGAAGGAAGTCCTCTGGCAAACTGCCACGTGTATCTAAACCCAGGCTCTTAACTGGTAGCTCAGGTCTAACGGAAAGTTCATCTTAAAGTCACTTCAATCTGTGTTACAAGGTAGAAATTAGTCCAAAGATTTTTTTTTTCTTGAAAGTTGTGGACTTAGTTTGAGTGCCAGAAGACCTGGGTTCAGGTATCAGCTTTCCTGGTAGTATATGGTTCCCATAGTCATAGAAATTTCTGGTATTTCAATCTTTCAATATTATGAATCATATTAAATCAAACTGTGCATGCATAAACTATTTTTAAAAGTCTAAGAGAAGTTGCTGATACTGTGTGAAGTACAGATTAAAATATTATTTAGTGTATAGGGAAGGACAGCTCCTTTGGAAGTCACTATAGGTGATAAGTAGCTATGCCTTAAAAAGAAATGTATTTTCATTGTAAGAAACATTTATTTTTACCATTGGGTTATTTAGGGTTATATGAGTATAAAAATATGCACTTTTCTGTATCTTGATGGGGTTAACAAGAAAAATAAAAATTATGAGGAAATGTATATTTCTTTATGAAAAGGATTGAATACAAATAATACATATAACAAAATGGGTGCCAAAAGATATTTGACAAAATTCAATATCTATTCTTTGACAGGAAGAGAACATTTCTGGTTTCAAATTACCCTGATGCACAGTGATAATTTTTTAAGTGAAGCGGGGGAAAGTAATGCTTTACAACACTCACAGCAAAAATCAGTTTTGGGTGGGGTGGGGTGGGGTGGGGTATACAGACAAATACAGTATTGTTATCTTCAAATAGGATTTCATAATTTGAAACCCAACTAAGGAAGTCAATGTTGTCAAGACTGTCAGATACAAAACTAATATTATCTAAATTATATTAGCCAATAAGAAGAGTGACTAGACTGATATAATTTATAATGCCCTAAATTCAGCAAAAAATCTATAGTACATACAGAAAGAAAAACATAAAATCTTTATGAAGTTAAATATATTAAACATGAATATACAGATATTATATTTCAAATGTCATTAGAAAATATTGTCCAAATGTCAAATATTGACATATTTAATCTCTATATTCCAAGCGACTCTAATTAAAAGTTTCCAAAACATTTGTTGCTACCACTTATTAAAAAGAATGAACACACAAAAAATTTTCCAGAAGAAAATAGAAAACTTTGAATAACAAAGATTGAATATATATTATGAACAATATAAAATATATGCCAATGTACATGATAATGTAAGATGTTAACAGTGTGAGAACTGGGTGAAGGGCATAAGGGTTTGTAAAAAGGACTCTCTAATATCTTTGAAAATCTTAAATTATTCAAAAAGAAAAATATTATTTAAAAATGTATTACAAATCTTCTATAATCTAAGTGAACCAGTGCAAGAATAGAAACACG